>JAVQJL010005392.1:0-46686 GCA_036024295.1 Nannoperca obscura
GTTTGAAAGCAAAAGTTTAGAGTTTGAAAGCAAAAGTGTGGAAAGTTTCTCTCTCAAACCACTTGTTTTGACTGTTTGATAAAGAAACAAAATTATCTCCATACTCGTGCTGCAGCTAACAATTTCATTATCAATGATTTGTCAGTTCTTCCTCGATAAATTGTTTGGTCTATAATATGTCAGAAAATAGTGAAAAAGCTAATCACAATTGACAAATGTTCAAATGTCTTGTTTTGTCCAAACAAATAAAATCTTGAAAAATTACGATTAAACGATCAGAATTGGTGCTTGATCCTCTGTCAGTTGACGAATAGTTTCAGCTCTACCAGAAATATAAATAAGTGAAAAACGAAAATGACTTTTCACTGCAAGATTTTTGTTCTGTGTTCTTTGCTGAAGCGTTTCTCTTCCTATGATGTAGATTTTCTATGATCTGGTGCGACAGATCAACAGAAAAACGCCGATGGAAAAGAAGAAGACAAAAAAGAAGTCAAGTTGCACACTGCTCTAAGAAGGCCTCCCACATGAGCTCCAGGCCAGGTGAGTGGGTGTTGAAACAAACCTTTTTTCCAGACATGTGCAGGGCTCCTGCTGCTCTGCATTATCACTGAACGTTTAGAGGTTTATTGCAGTAATTATTAGAGTACTTTCGTTAATTCTGATAACACGCAATAATGTATTGTGTTGCAGCAACACAATAAACTCAGTGAATGGATGTCTTGGAAACAAAGATGACTCACCTCTGTGGGTTTGTGTGAATCTTTTATGGGGGGAAACTGAATAAATGAATTCCATCCTTAGTCCTTTTTTGCCAATCACTTATACCATCCTGTGTCCATGTGTACTGATCAAAGAAAGATTGTTTTAAGGGCAACCTGGAACCAAGCTCCTGAAACCTAAATTTGTGAAAATCCATTGGATAGCTTCGCCTTTTAATTTGATTGACGGTTTATGTTTTATGTAAATGTATCAAGTTTTAAGCATTCCATGAATGTTGTGGCGCCACCTGCTGTTGGAGTATTGTAACTGTACTTTAATATACCAGCGTTACTGCAGCCTACAAATCTACAAATAATGCACTGTATTATGTACTAAACTTTACATTACCAACCATTTCACCCAACACATACCACATTGTTTGTGCGCATTGCCCTGTGTCTGAATGAAAATCACTGGCTGACACTCTTCACACTTTGATATTCAACCTCTGAAGACGTGACAGTTTCTGCCTCAACTGCACGAACATAGTTGTCTAAACTGAGCCTCCTCTTTCCTTCAAACGGCTCATGTCTTTCACAATCTTTAATATGTACCGCTTTTATTTTTTTCTTGCTTGCAGAAACTTGTAATGATTAACTGTTTCCCAGTGGACCGTGCCAGCATTCCAAGTCCTCTCCAGAGTATTTTGAAAAAGGCCGACAGATACTTCATCACACGCAGAATGGCAGGAGACGGCACATACTCTCAACATACTCTTCTCTGCTTTTTAATGGCAAAGAAATCACCTCTTCTTTTTTTGGGAATGTCAGCCTGATGACAGCTCTTGTTTTTGTTGTTTTTTTTCTCCAAGGTGTCTTTCTTTTGGAAATATCGATGTAAAAGAAGAGGCCGTGGGTTTAGATCCATATATGGGAACTAAAATGTTAACATCAATCTTTGGCATATTGTGATAATACATTTGCAAAAGAAACCATGTGAACTGTTGGCCTTCTCATACATTTCTGCACTAACAGTGTCAACAAAGATGCATCATTGTCCATACGTTAGTCGCTCCTATTTACAAGGATGTGTATTGATGAGATAACATCTTTCCTAAGTGACTTTGTTTTATATTGAAAGCTGCAAGCCTTCCATATTTCCCATAATATATTCTACTTCCATTTTTGCATAATAAAGCTAAGAAAATTAGTATTTTATAGACGATTGGGGGAAATGGTTTGTTCTGATTTGTGTCTTGAGGCTGAAAATATATTGTACTAAGCCAACTCTAATATTGCTGTCACAGATGATTTTCCAGCTTTTATGAATGATTAAATTTTAGTACATTTTCATTATTTCTGGTCTTGGTTTTGTCCTTGAAAGTACTTGTTTTTAACTAACTATAGTGTTTCCTGTTGGCAGAAGTGACAGCCTCAGCCTAAACCACCAGAGTTTTGGCAGAGGAGTCAGCTCAGCTGACCTGCAGCAGAGAAAGGGGATGCTCAACTGCTGTTAAAAGCAGACTAGAAACTGATCAGATGGTGGATGTGGGCAAGTGGAGGCAGACTCAGCTGCTCCACCTCAGTGTGATGGTGAGCCTCAAAGGCCCCTTTAAGGCGTCATAACACCTGTAAATATATCATGATTACATGACTGGCAGTTTAAAAGGTTTTACACCAGAGCACTCTCCTCCAAATGTAACATCTATAGACGTGTTCTAATTGTATTATTTGTCTGAACTTCAGTGATAGAAATACTGGTATGTCCAGTTTTGGTGTATATAAGTAAAGTTAATTTATAAAGTGTCTATTGATCAAATGTTATCAAGTGCTTTACTTGGGTACTTATTTTGTGTTTTAAGCTTTTTATCTGATAGCTATATTACTAGTTAATAGAATTTGACATATACAGGTTTATAAGATAAAAATGAAATCAGTAGTCATCAACAGTTGTCATGTTTCTGATGGTCTTTAGTTCCCCTCTTATCTTCTCAGATGGTTTCATTTAAATAACTGAGTCTCAAAGAAGTAAAAGTATCCAATATTAGCTATTAGAGGAAAGTCCAAACAATTCAAATTTGTGTATCAAAACTTCAACTGTTCTTCATTCTCACACCATTATCCATCATGTGACCTCTAATGTTTTGTGACCTCTGTAGGTTGGGAACATTGTTACTGACCTATCTAACATTTAAAGCTAGCTCCACCTCCACCAGCTACAACAGGAAATACTTAGATATTCACACTGATGCTACCTGATCTAATATCAGTCACGGAGGCCATAGGAGTACTTTTACTTTTGATACTTTTAGTTATACTTGTAGTAATTTTGCTGATAATACTTCTTCACTTTTACTCAAGTGGGATTTTGAATGCAGGACTTTTCTTTGTAGTATTGTTAGAATGCAAGTAAAAGTAGTAGTTAGTACTAAGCAAGCCAGTGTAAGTACAGGACCACTGGATACAATCTGTGTGATGATTTCTGTATGGGAATTACTAAAGCCACCCATGGCATGTGGACAATTCTAACCTCCAGCTGTAACCAAACATCCAAGACCCCTTTGAAGCAGAGAAATCCTCTCTCTGAAGGCACGAGACCAGACCTGCATGTTTTATGTCGTCGCGATTAAAATCCTCTCTATCTTATCAGCGCTGATTGATGAGCAGCGGTGACTTCCCATCTCCCACCTACCCTGGCCCTCCTCCCTGCCTCCTTTCCCCTCCCTCTCTCTCCAACACTCTTGCATACAGACCGACAGGCTGTACGCGACCCCCCTCCCCCCCTTCCATCATTTTCCCATCTCTTACTCACTCTCTTCCCTACAACAAACATGGCCGCGAAATCTGATGGTGCACCCGTCTCTCAACGAAACGAAATCCCACCCGAGTGTCCTTCCAGGTCGGACCCGCGGCCTCCCCAGCGCCCTCCCGCCGAGCAGCGCTACTCCCTCCCAGACTGCTGCTGGACGCTGTGCGCCCTTTTGGTCTTCTTCTCGGACGGGGCCTCAGACCTGTGGCTGGCCGCGGACTACTACCTAAGGAGGGACTACTGGTGCTTTGCACTGACTCTGGTCTTTGTGATAGTCCCGTCCGTGGTCGTGCAAGTGCTGAGCTTCCGATGGTTCGCCTACGATTTCTCGGAAACCGTCGAGAGCGGCACGGCTGCGGCCGCCGTGGTAGCTGCGTCGGGAGCGGAGGAGAGCGACTTCAGCACCAAGGACAGCGACGAGCGGGGCGCTGGCCGCACTGCCGCGGCCGAGGTGCTGCCTGGGCCGGGCACCGGGGGAGGAGCCCGGGGCTGCTGCAGAGTCTTCATGTGGCTCTTCCAGGCCATCATTCACATCTTTCAGCTGGCACAGGTCTGGAGGTAAGTCCGAATAATCTGACAAGAGTGGGAAACTACACAATGTTCCACGGCCTTTGTGTGTGAGTGCTTGTGTGTGTGTGTGTGTGTGTGTGTGTGCGTGCGTGCACATGCACTCCCTAGCTAATCGCTTATTAAACGCAATAATTCAGGGAGGCATGTGCTCAAAATACCAGAATGTCTTTTTGTATTGTTTGACGTTTCTCCCTAGCTTGTGAAAGGAGAGTGAGACTCCACCCACTCCCCCTCCCCACACACACACACACACACACACACACACACACACACACACACACCCAACCCCCTGACGTGCTTGTAGGTCAATCATCTCGGGAAAATCATCAACTTATCCACACCAATCGCCTTATGTAGAAAAATAAAAATCCCTTTGTCTTTAGCAAAGAAAGGGACTGCTGAAGAAAATGAATCCAGTCATAATTGTTATGAGTTGCTTCTTATTTACACTGATATGTGTTCCCGCCTCCTTATCACTGTTTAGTGTATTTTCATCTCTTTGCTTGAGGCTCCTTTTCTTATGTTTGTAAAATCCATAGTCTCAAATCTCCCAGCAGTTTCTCTCAGCTGAGCACCAAACATGTTTAATTAGCAGGCATGTCCTGAGACTAAAAACAAAGCAGTGTATACTTTGGCATTACGCTCACATCAATGGTAGTAGGTCTGTAGGTCAGCGATGGCGAGGCAGTGCTCCAGGCTCAAGTGCTCTGATAGGTTTTGACAGGCTTGAACTGCTGCCAGTCAGACGGAGGCCTTCAGATGAACCGTGGTGGGAGGAGGGTTAGACAAGCAAAAGGTGATGATATTCAAAGACAGGGTGTATTTTATAGACACACCAGGGGTGTTATAGAAAGACAAATCATGTGTAATGATGAAATCAGATGCAAATCAATAGTTTGATTTATCTGTAGGCCTCTGTGTGTCTCTTTGTGGTCTCTCACTCCCTTCCTCCTTAGACAGCCCTATGGGTAATATATATTGATTCCTCATTTCCTCCTGGAGACTTCTGTGTGTGTGAGTGTGTCCAGGAGCACATTAAAACATTGTGGCGGCGCAGAATTACCGGTAATGCCATAAAGCTGTTGTGTGTGTGTGCCCCAGTCATCGTTGCTGCTCTCAGACCAGCGTGTCTGCACGTTAAGAGGATTACCGCTGTGTTTTACCCTCAGCTGTTAACTCAGGAATGATCCGTCACTGATACACGGTTAGTCAGGTGAACCGGGGATCAATTTGGGCCGACTACCAGAGTTAAATGTCAGCGCACAAGAGATGTGATATGGGTTTTATGTTACAGACACAGTGTGTGTGGCTGAGTCTTTGACCCTCATTACTATGCTCTATTTTCTCAGTGTGTAACTTCCCATGGCACACTTTGTGTAGCAGGAACCAGAACAAAAACGGGTTGTACAAACTCCCTTGTGGTTCCCTGGGCTTGTTGACATATAGGGTTCTTCTGACCTGTCTCCCTGAGGCAATTACTGAGACATTTATAGCTTCAGTTCTCCGTGGCAACCAACCACTCTTTTTCAAACACTTAGGTGCTGTGTAATGACAAAGGTCATGATTTACACATTGCATATTTGCATGGTACACACAGATGTCACGTGTCAACACATTTGTGCAGAGATGTGTTTGCACAGTGCATGAACCTGTGCGTCTACAAAAAGTGTCCAAGAAATTATCTCAGGGCACTTTTTCATATAGAGCAGGTCTAGACCGACTCTTCATGATGTTTGTTAGGTCTTAACAAAGCTCAGGGGTTCAGCAAGAGATTTACAGTGACTTATGTTTTTAAATCTGAAGACTGGATTGAGAGCATTTATTTGGATTTCTTTTCTCTCCGCAGCCCCTCTGACTGATTTTATTTGAAGAGAAATTGCAGACAAGCTCCACTAAAATTAAAACCACAGAGCTGCTCAGTAGAGTTTCAGTCTAATCTAAATCCTAGAGGAGCAAGCAACCAGCTTTTTTGGCAAAAACTACTGACAGCTTCCAGAGTTTGGATAAATGAGTTATGACTTCTGAGAGCTGGTGTTTCATGTCCAAAGGTTTTCGAAGCACAGTATTAAACCCTCAAATTCTGTTCAATCTCACTTTTTTCTCAACAAACCTTAATGCACTAATGTCTGCCTCTGATACATAGGTATGTCCACGCCCTGTATTTGGGCGTGCAGAGCCGCTGGCACAGGGACCCCGAGCGCCGTCACTATTACTGGCGCATGATGTTTGAGAGTGCGGATATCAGCATGCTGCGTCTGCTCGAGTCCTTCCTGAAGAGCGCCCCTCAGCTGGTGCTGCAGCTCAGCATCATGATCCAGGCCAGTCAGGTGCTGCCCCTTCAGGGTGAGTGCCCCCAAAATGACCAATCACCACATCAGTCAATCATGTGTCTGAAGCCCACACTGTGCATGATGAGTCACTTGTGCCCGCCTCAGTCTGACCCACCACACCCTTCCCTCCCTCTGTCTCCCCAGGCCTTTCAGCTTCTGCCTCACTGATGTCCCTCGCCTGGATGATCGCCTCATATCAGAAAGTCCTCAGGGACTCCCGAGACGATAAACTACCCATGACCTACAAGGCCGTCATAGTTCAGATTCTGTGGCACCTGTTTACCATCGGAGCCCGCACTCTGGCCTTTGCCCTTTTTGCATCTGTGTTCCAGCTTTACTTTGGCATCTTCATCGTGGCCCACTGGTGCATCATGACGTTTTGGATAATTCAAGGCGAAACGGACTTCTGCATGTCCAAGTGGGAGGAGATCATCTACAACATGATGGTGGGCATCGTGTACGTTTTCTGCTGGTTCAGTGTGAGAGAGGGGCGCACTCGCTGCAGGATGCTCATCTACAGCCTGACTGTGTTCATTGAGAATGTGGCGCTCACCACTGCCTGGTACCTGTACCGCGGCCCTCGTACCTCAGACTTCTATGCCGTCATCATGGTGTGCGTGGTGGCCAGCAGCTACGCTCTGGGCACCTTCTTGATGTTTGTGTATTACTGTCTGCTGCACCCTGACGGCCCAATCTCAGGGTGGGGTTATATTGTGGAGAAGGAGGTGCCTGTGGAGTCGCTAATCTCCCCAGTTTCCAGTGTTCCCCCTGACCTGGTGAGCAGTCCCCCCAGGACCCTTCAGAGAACTAAAGGATCTGACAGAGAGCAGGGGCCTGGGGTGGATGGAGACGTGTTTCAGGTTCGACCACCTCGGGGAGCTCAGGCCCCAGTACCCAACCTCACACCCAGGACAGAGGGGCCTGTCATCCGAATAGACCTGCCCAGGAAGAGGTACCCTGCCTGGGACGCTCACTTTATCGACCGCCGGCTGCGTAAAACCATCCTGGTGCTGGAAAGCGCTGCCCCAGTCACGCCAAGGATTCAGTACCGTTGTCTGGGCACACCCAAAGAAGTGATGGAGTACGAGACCACCGTGTGATGTGCTGAAGGTGCTGTGACTCAGCTCGCTGCCGTGTGGACACCCTGCCTTAAATAAAAACGGCAGGTGAATGACTCTCACTGAGCAGTCTGTTTCAGCTCCACGCCTACTTGACTGCTCTCTGTACTGTCAGGCAATGGAGACAAATGGAAAGGGATGCAGTATGGTGTCTATTTTTTACCGAGGCAAAGTGCTGTGATGTTGTTTAATGATGGTGCATATTTCGGTTTCTGTATCATTTCTCAGGTCAGGGTTTGGTACAGGAAGAGATCAACGTTAGCGGCAACGCTCTCAGTCCAGTGAACTTGAAGAGAAGCACAGGTAGGCAGAGAAGTGGAGCTTATCAATCAGAGGCAGAAAGTCCTCCTCAGTGAAGGTGCTTCAGCACATCCTCTCAAGGCAGTCGACGACAGAGATGAGCCTTCAACATGCATGACTATTTATGGCAGCTAGAACTGAAACGTCACTGAACAAGATGTAGAAGAGTGAGTTGGAGAGGAGATGGTAAACTCGCACTGTAATTTTAAACACAATCTACAATAAATACAACACAGGTACTGATAACCATATTCACAATTTTCCATAGCTACTCACATGTTGAAGGAGTCTCTGAAAATGCTGCTTCAAATCTGAAGGGCAGTTTAAAAGCAACATTTGATTTGAATGTAAAAACAGTTGAAAATGTGATTATTTGTGACAAGGCTTCGAGCATTTTCATGCTGTTAGTGGGATTTACAACATTCCTGTGGTATTATATTAGTTTTTTTTTTAGGTAAGCTAGAACAAAAAAAGAGATTTGTATGTGTTTACAAGCAATCTGTTGTTTTGGGGACATGCCATCACTATTATTCTAATAAGATGCACTTTCATTCAGAATGTGTATGTACTGAACAATAGCTACATTATGATTTACATTTACATTTGCAGGATGTATTCTACTGATAGGACTCTCAACAGTTGTATTTTCATACTGCATCCATCTTACACTAGAAAGGAAACAAGACAGTCATTAATTTCCATGTAAATTAAACTGTAAAATGAAGAGGAAGTTATAGAGGGACAGCACTGTCTGTATATGTACTGTATCAATACTTTGTTGTCTGAAAAATGTAAAAAAGGAAAAAAAATAGCTGCAGACTCCTAACAAAATAGCTTTGATATTATTGATGGTACAGGCATGTGGTAATTTTGGTAACACTTTATTTTACAGGTCCTTTATTTCTTTATAATTTCCTGAAAACCGTCTCAGAAAGAAATATATAATTTAGGGGAAATCGAGACAAAAGCTTTACACTGTTAGTTTTGTCTTGAGCTTCAAAGCAGTTGTTGATTTCCAGAGGAAAGTTGAGGTTACATCAGCTTAGCATTTAATTGGATTGGATTGGTTTGATTATTTGGTAGTTAAAATATTAAACACTGTACTTTAAGTAGAATTTGTGCTAAATCACAAACTCTTTCCAGGAACCTCCAAGGAAAGTATTAAGACTTAATGGACTTGTAAAATAAAGTGTTACCGTATTTTCTTATATCAGGGTTGGTTTTCTATAGAATAGTCACAAGAGGGATATTTCTGAAACGTGTGTGTGTCTGTGTGTGTTTGCGTGTATGTGTGTACGAGCTCACATACCAGCATGTATATGGGTGTATGTGAGGGAGGAAGAGTCCTGCCATGTGCATTTAAGTTCATTGGAAATTGAGATCTGACAGTTTTGTTGTAAACACTGTCCAGTCCGCTCAGTTTTCCCAGATAATGCAGAAATAAACAAATAGCCCACAGAGCACCTTTACCACCCGTGTTGCAGTAACAAAGCCACAGAGGCTTCACTTATGGTGCTAACTGTTTAAATCCATCACGTAACAACCACACAGTGTACCATAAAATGGGCTTGTTGTGGCAGGAGTTGGGCGGGGCTGTACCTCAACACAAACACAAAGCTAGAATCAAAAAGCCTTAAACTGGTCATGCCAGACTGTTGCTGTTCAGAGAAAGAAAAAAAAGATTAACAGGAAGGTGAAGACAATTTCATTATGTTGTTGTTGCTAAAATAAAGAGCAATGTGTTAACCTGAGTTTTGCTGTGACACTTTAAAACACAGAGCCACCATGATAAGTACAGCTAGACAGGCAGGCAGGCAGACTGACAGACACTTCTAAGGAGGCAGATTGTTCTAATTAGATTGAGCCTAAATCCCATCTCTGTGTTGCAGTGGATCAGTGGATTAGTGGCACTGAACTTGTCACCACTACCTACTGTATATGCAGAGGGGTCAGTGGCCTCTCACCGGATGAACCTATTCTCAAACACACTCTTTGGCATGCTGTAATCATTGTAAATATCCCAAACTGTGAAGGAAAGAAGGTTCAGGACTTCCATCAGTCTATTCTATTGATGACTTCCACTCAGGACACAGAAAAGCTTTCACACGTCAGTTTCTGTCTTGGAGAAATAGACTCAAGCTTCATGTTTGCAAGTCAATAACTTGTGAAATCCAAAATTTGAATCCTGTGCTATTTGTCCCTTTACCTCCTATTGCTGCAGCTCATCTTTGATCTCACAATTACAGTTTCACATGCCACTGACTTGTTCACAAATGTTAAATAGATAGCTGGTGCCATTTTCTCAAGAGGAAAACACACTGATTTGGATACCACAGACCTGCGTGGGTCTTTCTGAAATTAATCAGGAAGACATTTCAGATGGACTGGCATCTGGACCAAAATCCATTTATTAACAGTGTATTATCATTTACAACAGCAGACTATTATTGTAAAAAAAGAAAAGAAAAGCATTTACCTACTTACATGACTTATTAACATAAATATGTGAGAAACCCATGATAATTTATCAATAATTACCAAAATGTATAACTGCATTATTACCATAAAGAGAGCATAAACACCAGCCAAAGGAATTGTTCACAACCTAACAACCCTAAATCTGATCTATAAAGGATTTTCAGCTTTTAGACCTTGATTTGAATTTGAAAGAATGTATATACAGAAATAAAATCTGCTTTTTTATAAATAAAAAATAATTAAGTTAGGTTTAGGCTTAAGAAAAAAATAAAAACAGGTGTTTTAATCAGTTGATATAGACATAAATTAATTAAATTGTTGAATTTAGTGAATACTTCCTTTGTCTGTAACACACCGCCCAGTTATACTACACCCAATCAACTACGAGCAGCAAGAATATATATTTTGTATAAAGTGTCTTTTATCCTATCACCTACTAGTATTTACACTGTTTAGTTTGTACAATTACCGCACAGCCAATCAGTATGTAGGGGGGAGGGGCGAATGCACTGGTACCAGTCACTCTCCGCCTTGGAGTGCAACTGCCACATTTCAAACTAGAATGGCGACCGCTGTTTGCGGTCTACAGTCTACCGCTAGTAATAGTAAACCAGCAAAGACACACCGAGAGCACCGGAGGAAAGCGAAGGATTCAAGACGGAGACAGGCGGCTCTGTTGTTCCTTACTAATATCTCACTCGACGGACGGCCTCAGTGTCATTTTAGCGATGGAAATACCGATCAAAAAGCCGACGAGGAGCACAGACTCAGGGACAGAGACGGCGGCGCAACGGTCGTGCCCCTGCCGGCGGATAGCCAAGGAGCAGTCGCCCAGGTGACAGAACCCGCTAAGGCCGCTAGCGGCTCGGCTTCCAGTTTTCCCGGTGTGGTCAGTCCTACCCGACCTTCTTTGGTAATGTCTCCGGGACCTGCTGGGACAAGTGCTGTAGGGGCAAACGACGTATTTTTGGAGGGTGCCAGTGCGGCCGAGACGCTAACCCCGGACACCCCTCTGTCTCCTGTGCCCACCGGACACCAGCCCTGCTCCCGTGTCAGGTCAATGCCCGCCTCCCTGAGCCCGGTCCCGGCCGCGTATTCTCTGGATTCACGGCAGAGGTGAGCATATAAGTGGTCGGTGTCTCGCCATGGGCCTTTCAAACAGGCTACTGACTTCCGCATAAAATGAAACCAGCAGGTATCACGAGAAGAAGAATTCACTTTCATTCTCATGTTCCAGCATTTTCGGTCGTATCCCCGGTTAACCTTTAAAAGATGTATGATATGTTAAGTACAAATAGTATGGATATATAGATGGACAACACAATTTTACCCGTTAGTTTACCATAGGGTTGTTTCACTGTGTTCTCTTATGCTGAACAGTGTATTCTTCCTGTCCTGTTTTATTAGCGTCTTAGATATAAATCACAGTCTCTTGTCTGCTTTAAAATAAGACATAACGCTCACTGTTTGGAGAAAATACCTAATAAATTGTGTCCTTCTTGTAAAAGTAGGGCTGGATTTGACCCTCTACTTTAGTTTTCTCTCCAAACCAGTGATGCAAAGAGATTTGCATCACTGGTTTACAGGGTGAGCCATATCATGTGAAGGTCCTTTTTGTTTGGTCGGTGTTATATCAGAGTTGATGAAGTAGTATTTTGTGTCTGTCTTGGTCTCTACTCAGGTTGAGGAATGTCTCTGGTTCTCCTGGACCCAAGGTGCCAAAGAAAGTCCACTTTATCAAGAGTATGAGGCAGTATGATACCAGGGGGTGTAGGTGAGTCCTCAAATGCATTTACATAATACAAATACATGCTATATTATACACAGTTGAGGAAGTGTCTTGTCAGAGAAATGTAAAAAACACAAAAGTTGTTGTATTTTGGACTGTGGAATAGGCCTTTAACTTATAAACAGTGTTCCCACTGGTATTGTAATAAGCTGCTTAACTCTGGCAGAGAGACTTAGTTTGGCCTGCAGAGGAATAACAGCAGTACAGCTGCTACAGTGAATTTAACCACTGTTGGAAGCTTTTCCAAAAGCCAAAAGGGGTGCAGTGTTGAAATGTAACACGCTATTGCACAGTAACAGTGCCCCAAATCTAGACAGGACTGAAATATCACACAGTTGCCTGTCCGTTAAGCTGGTTGTTTGGTTTGATTTTCTGGAATATTTAACTTACTCTGTCATATAGTTTTTTTTCACTAGCAAAACCATGTGTTTTTGACTCCCATTTTTACATTTCACATTACCAACATTTCATGCCCACATATACATGATTATGTGTTTTCTGCTGGTGTGTGCAAAACATTCGATGTAGCAATGCTAAGTTGCCCCACAGGCCTGACTATCTGTAACAGTGCATGTTACTTACTGAGCTGAAGCAATAGGTTTTATTACTAAGCTGATGAACATGAGTGGATTTCTGTGTTGCCGTGTTGTAAAAATGTGATATTTGTTCCTGAGGCCCAGAGACTGCTGACTGTGTATGTTATTGATTGGTAAGAAGCTGAGTCTTCCTGGTGTGTGTGCAGTTTTCTTAGTTGTCAAAAGCACTGCAGTGTTCAGTGGCTGTGTTGGCTGTGAGGGGTTTGTCCACACATTTATCAGAGCAATAGAGTTCTAGTGAATATATGTACTGCGTTAGTTGGTCCCTGGTTTTAGCCAGTCCAGCTCTCAGACCCAGTTTGTGCCTCTCATGTATTACAATATAACTTTTTTTCTAAAACAATATATAACCCACAAGCATTAAAAACCCAGGAGGCTGTTTACAAACGTTTATGTTCTGAAGATATTTTCAGGATCTGCATATTTAAATGATTCTGTCTGTAGAGCTGCAACGATCAGTTAAATGTGAGAATTTGCTGCTTCTTTTGGTCATTTCTGTTAATAAATGAGGAGTCCTTTGGGTTTAAGACTGTTGGTCAAAAGCAATTTCAAGACGTCACTTTGGGTTCTCGGAAATTGTGATTAGCTTTTCCCACAACTTGTTTTTAATTTTATAAACGATTAATCTTAAAAATAATCTGCAGATTAATTGAATGAAAATAATCGTTAGTTACAGCCCCACTTCCAGTTTCTTAGCATTTTGAAAATGTCACTTTTCATCTTTTAATATTTTTGGATGTTTCACAGGCCAAACACCTAATCGGTTAAAAAAAAAAGATTGTCAGATTACTTGGCAATAAAAAATAACCTTTAGTTTCAGTCCTAATCTTCTGATGATAGAAAAAGATCTTCTGACCCAAACAAAGATGGGAGCGCATCACTTTGCTCAATTCATTCAATGTATCCCAAAATTAAAAAGTGTAATATCACTTGGTATATATTGATCTTTTTGTGATAGTTCATATTTTCATACAAAATAACGCATTCATATTTTGCAGTGTTGTGCAAAATTTGCCAAAAAGGACGTACATCATTTCCGGCTACCTGGATTAGGAGGTACAGCTGCAGTTTTTATTTTTGGGGGAAAATCAGATTCTAATCTAATCAACAATTACTGTCATTTTTGCTTTTCTTTCTCCTTTCATCAGTTGTTTGATCACAGTTTCCCAGAGTCCAAGGTGACGCCTTCAGTCGTGTTTTGTCCGAGCAGTGCCAGAACTTAAAGATATTCAGTTAATTATCATAGAAGCTGTAGTCATTTTACTGTTAATTGAATATAAAATAGTACATTTTCTGTTGATCTACCTAGTAGTGAATGGACTCACCGGTTCAGTTGTGACTCGAATGTAATGGTGATACACAAGAGGGGCTCGTCCAGCTCTTCGGTTTCGGTCCTGCTGCTGGGAGCTTTAGATGGTTGTTGATAGCTGTTTGGCTTCGGTGGTGAAGCTGATCTGCATCAGAAGTGGCTCTGTGACTGATTTGGCTGTCGTGTACAGTAGCTGTTGACTGTCAGTGTCTGTAGTTGTTGCTTGTAGACTGACACACCATCTGTTTTGTCTGCCTGTACTTGCTGTGTCCTGCAGGATCGTGCTGATTTGTGCCAAGCGGTCGCTTTACGCTGCTTTCTC
Organism: Nannoperca obscura; assembly: GCA_036024295.1. Lineage (NCBI taxonomy): Eukaryota > Metazoa > Chordata > Actinopteri > Centrarchiformes > Percichthyidae > Nannoperca > Nannoperca obscura. The sequence continues at coordinate 14,320 of JAVQJL010005392.1, forward strand.
AGTGCTGCCCTATGGACAGAGTTCTCACCTAAGGTACAGAGAACGCACCATCCCAAGCAGAGAGCACCCACCTGACCAGTACCACCCCTCACTTTTATGTTTTATCACCCTCCTGTCTGTTCCGTCATCCTCATCATTATTATTATTATTCTCAGGGAAGGGCCGTGTGAATTAATTGTGTGGTGAAAATGACATGAATGTGACTCTTTTCTGAACAGTGATCCTAAGCTCGAGGCTCAGAGACAAAGGCTGTCTTCTGTGGTGGCTGTTGACCTTCTTCCATCCCTGGAAGGTGTTGAGTTGGGCGTCTGTGGCAAGGTAAATGTGTATCGGATGTAGTACTAGAAACAGAAAACACAAAATAGACAGAATTACTCTCGTTACTCGGATAAATCGGCTTAATTTTTCATATTTTTCCTCCTCAGACGGTGTCGTATGCTCAGTTCCTTTATCCAACCAATGCATTGGTGAGACAGAAGAGCAGTGGCGCACCAGAGAGCTGCACAGCACAGACCCCTCAGTCGCGTTTCCGTGGCAACGGGCAGAGGAACTTCACCCCTGCTCGTCTGAACAACAGCGTGGCACAGGAACCATGTACGGCTCCTCTTCAGGCCGACAGACACACTCCTGCTCATTCGCCGTTCAACTGACCTCAGATCTTTTTACACACTCTGTTTTTTGTGTTTTTCAGCTATAGAGGAGGTGGCAGAATATGATCCTAACCTGCTCAGTGACCCTCAGTGGCCCTGTGGGAGACACAAGAGGGTTCTCATATTTGCCTCATACGTGGTGAGTTTATTTTCATTCAGTGTGTTTATATACAGTCAAATATCCGGGTTAATGTCGGCTTTCTCTTGCCTGTTGTAGTAATGTTGGTTATAAAATCTTTTAGTATCCGATCAAAGGCTGTCTGGAGACCTGACACACAAACTAAATGTTTCAGTCAGCAGCATCAGACCTGCAGCAAACACCGGTACTACTACCAGCTGAAGTAGCAAAAACCTACGCTATCCATCCATTTTTTGCTTTTATTTGTGTCCAGGTTGCAAATTGAATTAATCATATCATGATTGTTATATACTTCTGGGAAGTACTGAAAAAGGGATAAATAATTCTATGTCCCTACTGGTTTTCCATCCTACTTTCAGTATGATTGTGAGTCAGGTTGTAAAATGCGTTCTGTGTTGTAATAAAAAGCCTTTTGAATCTCTTAATTTTAACTTGGTGAACTAACAGATTCTACACATCTAAATAAGTCCGTTTCCACCACTGATCACCGTCACTGATCATGACAGTTTAATTCAGACACTTTCTCGTTGTGACACATACACAAACCAAATGCTGGTTTCTTTAGTGCATGTAAACATACTGATTGCCTCACATGGGCTGTCTTTTTTTGTTTCATAAGTCAGGGACAATTTAGTTTGACTTTTGTTCTCATAAAGCCTGTAAAATGAAGTTGTCCTCCAATTCTTAACTGACCTCCAGCCCCATTACAGAGTAAAATACATCAATTACGATCCGTTCCCATGATTTTATTGCTGCTGAGTAGATGGTGTCACAAGACTGGAACCTCTAGCACGAGTATGAATGTTAAATGATCCTTACAGAGACCATTTCCAAGCACAACTGTAAAGCTTTATTGTCGCTATAATTCATGCTAACACGAGGCACTTCTGCACAGTCACGGTGGTTTTCTTTTTCACCTCTGCAGACGACCGTTATTGAATATGTGAAACCATCTGATCTGAAGAAGGACATGAATGAGACGTTCAGGGAGAAGTTTCCTCACATCAAGCTGACTCTGAGCAAGATAAGAAGGTACAAATATAAATCACTGCCCCCAGGATCTTCAGATTCTTGAACACATTTCCTTTTTATGTGAGCAAACTATTTACACAGTGCACCATTTCTTAGAAAACTGATCAATGTGACTTCTCCACTAGCCTGAAAAGGGAGATGCGGGCCGTGAGCGAGGAGTTTGGGCTACAGCCGGTCACCACGGCAATGGCTTTTGTGTACTTTGAGAAGCTGGTGCTGCAGGGTCGCTTCAACAAGCAGAACAGGAAGCTGGTGGCGGCGGCGTGCGTGCTGCTGGCTGCAAAGATCAGCAGTGATCTGAGGAAGCCAGAAATCAAACAACTCATTGATGTGAGTAAAGTTTCCACAGAAACAAAAACCTGTCGCATGACGTACCGCTGCATAATACTGCAGCTCCTCTAATCCAGCTGCTGCTGAGCATTAAATGTTAATCATATGTCATACAGTACGTTCACTTTGTATATAAGGGGATAGTCTGTGAAAACCCTACGGTTTCAGTCCTGGTTGATTTGGTGACATCTGTGGTTACCGTGGTAACAGCAACTGCGGTTTAATACTTTAATGTCCCAGAAACACCATTTAAGCACAAGAAGACAAAATAAAAGTCACCCTGTGTTCTTGCCAGCTGAATGCTTGGAATGTGAACTAGCAGAACGTGTGAAGCAGTGAGGCTGATGTCCGGGAGATGCTGTTAAGTTGTTGGCAGTTTAATTCTTGTTCTCATGGTCCCGGCCTCCAACAGTATGCTCACACAAAATGTTGAGATTTTTATTTTGTAAAGAGAATCTAAGATATCTATCTATACATAGTGCTAGTTTAGCTTGTAAACAGTAGTAAAATAAACATGTATACGGTGGTGTGTGCAGGTATAAACAGGTATGGCATATGTAAATGTATATGTTGATCATCCTGCCTTCAAAATGTTCCAAAGTCATCACGATCACTATTGACAAAATAAACATTTCTATTGGATGTATGAGCATCAAACAGTTGACGGAGAAACACCATGAAACATAACCCACTTCATCATTTTAGTGTTCCTCTGGTTTACATTTTCAGACTAACCACATGATAACATGCATTCCTCTAAACTCTTCCTCTTTTTCTCCCTGCGGACGAGCAGAAGCTGGAGGAGCGTTTCCGAATAAACAGACGAGAGTTGATTCCTCTGGAGTTCCCAGTGCTGGTTGCCTTGGAGATGGGACTTCACCTGCCCGAGAGCAAGGTCATGCCGCACTACCGCAGACTGGTGCAGCAAGGTTAGACTGGACACAGTGATATCTGACACTCCGGTGGTTCCAGTAAAATCAGCAAGTGTGTGTGTGTGTGTGTGATGGATCGACGAGTTTATAAGCTGTGGTGTTTGAAACAATTAATTCTGGTACTATTTATTTTCTGTCTGTGGTGACTTGTGTCAATAACTAGTTTATACTTGTTGGCATGTGCGTCTCCCTGAATGTGTTTTTTTGTCACGTGTGATGTTCTGATGTCGATCCAGTCATGAGCTCTATGTTAGAGACATTCAATGAGCACGTTAATTGTGCTTTTATTTTGGTTTCTCGTGACCATTTTTTAAAATATTGGTACGTCCTTGTATTGTTAACCTATTTAAATGAAATGTACGCTGTGATGTTGTGGAAAACTCTGCTTCTGCACCTTTCTCATTACTATACACACAGCATGTATAGTATTTATTATAAATGACAAAGAACCATACTGTTGATTTTTTTAAAATGCCCTTTTAACCCCACTGTGACATTGACGCGTTTTTAACTGAAACATGATACTGTAGATTGCAGGTGAAAAACAGGATTTTAGTTTTGAGAGTTATCAGAGTGGGAAGTGGCCTTTTAATTTATGTTCATTCAATATTTGTACTTTAATTCATATATTTATCTTGTTCTTGAATAGGAAGAATTAGTTCTGACTCTCAGACTGTGATGTATCAGACTGTGGTGATATACAGTATAACCCCAACAGGATTGTGGAGTAAAGTAAATGTTTTTTATTTTAATGTTTCATGTCATTACCCAGGGATATGTTTTTTTAAAATGCACTGGAATTTATTCCTCAGTAGTTTGGCTAGTTATCTCATATTTTTCAGTTCTCAGGAATTGTACTTTATTGTATTTTTGAATGACTCATCAAATCTAACCCAAAGAGAAGTCTAAAAGTTGTTACTGTAGCTGTTAATACCTGAAATCACCTGTGCTCTGCTGCAAGTCAGTGGACGGTGACTGATTGTAATGCTTTGATAGAAAAATCCAACCATCACGACTCTTTAAGTATGTGAATAGACGCTTCTACGTGTGCCAGACGGTATTAACCTGACTGCAGTACTTATCGTCATAACTCTACTGATTTGGATGCCATTAGGTGAACAAGTGTGGAGGAAAAAAGTGCCTGAAACTACTGTGGCAGTGAAATGGTTAATCATAAGTGATATTTAGCGTTGACATTTCTCGCTGCTGTAGAGATCTTTAAATGTTGTTGAGGTTGTTCTTGTCTGGGGAAGATAATCACAAATGTTTGACAGTCTGTGGACATGATGGTGATTCAGTTTGTCTTTAGTGTCTGCAGTGGTGAAAAAATGTATTACAATAAACCCCCAAATAGAGCTGTGGAACTGGAGAAGATGTACTTTGTATGGTCACTGTCAAATGGGTTATATATTATTCATTGTTTTCATACTGTAATATCAATGTTTTTGAAATATATTTTCAGACGCTGAAAATCATTTGAGTTTGTTTTGATTTTCAAGGCAACAATCAATAATTTATAGTGTGTGTTAAGTAGAATTGCGACAAAACGCTAACCTCCCAATTCAATCCAATCTCGATGCCAGTTGGATGAATGGAATTCTTTTCTTTCCCTTATGTCCACTGTGAAGTTGTTTTCTCCTCAGGGTGCTGAACAAAGAACAAGATCGTTTAGAAAATAAACACAACAGACGAGCGTGTTTCACATGATTTTACTGTTCTCTTGTTTCAGACGTGCAGTTAAAATACACGTTAGTTAAATCAGTATATATTCATTTAACAGTGCTGGAGGACGAAGATGGCATTATCAATGAAGGGAGGGTCTTAGTGATAGTTTACAGGTTACTATTTTAACCATCTTTATCCTTAATGTCTAATAGTTACAAAACAGAAGAAGCAGCTAAATAAATACGTTAAATAATATTATTATTATTATAAGTTCTCAGTCCAAACTCATGTCCTCATCGTCGTCTTTCTTGTCTTTGGGGTCTCCGTCCTGGTCTGACTTTGTCTCCGTTTCCATGGCTTTGGCAAAAGCCTCCACATCTGCAGTGGTAGAAATATCCAGAAAATAAATGTTATTCTGCAAATTCTATAAAATCAGTCCAATATTATTACTAGTGTGTAAGCATTTATTTAATGCTAACTGTATTCATTTTATACTGCTGGGTACCTTAATTTCCAACAATGCATCATAAATGTAGTGGCATAAAAAAATCTAATTTCCCTGAATTGTACTTCGTTAAATTCAACCACTGATAAAAAATGACATGACTATTCAAATCTGAGTTTTCTCAAGTAATTCCAAACATTGTCTTGCAGTGAAACAAAGATTTACAGTGTCTCTGCTTGATGTGGGCAAAACACTGACCTCCTTTGTTAGCCGCATCGACGGCCTCTGCAGGCAAGCCGAACTGGTTCATTAGAGGCCCTAACTGCCCAGACGCCAGAGCGCTGCTGAACATGCTCATCGCCTGCAGAGACAAATACCAAGAATAAGGACAAACATTTAAAGAGTCTAGTAATGACCAGAGTTCTGTTAAAAGGAGAATGTGGTGCTGTTCCTGCACCCAAGGACCAAAAAATGTTGAATGTCAAACTCGGCCCCAAGCTGGAAATGAGAGCGTGCAAGAGTGCTCACAGGCAGCAGATGAGAGGGTAATATGATGGAAGTGTTAAATCATTGTTTGATCTTAAATCTGAAAAAAGATATATATACATCCTTCTCTCTAAAAGTCAAATTGAATACCAGGCTGGTGTTAAATGGAAAATGACCACACAGAAAAACTACTTTTTCTCATTGAATATAAACTTTCCCACTAAGGAAAAAATCTGTGGTGGAAGAAGTATTTAGATGTTTTACTTATGTAATTACAGCAATTAGCAATACTATTGCGTAAAAGTACAAAAGTATTAGCATCAAAATATACTTAAAGTACGATAGTAAAAGTATTTGTTGTGCTGAATGGCCCATTTCAGAATAATATACACACTTACCGGCCACTTTATTAGTTACACCTGTTCAACTGCTAGTTAATGCAAATTTCAAATCAGCCAATCACATGGTAGCAACTCCGTGCATTTAGGCACGTAGACGTAGTCAAGATGATCTGCTGAAGTTCAAACCGAGCATCAGAATGTGGAAGAAAGGTGATTTAACCCTTGTGCTACCTTGCCGGGTCATATTGACCCAGTGTCTTCTCCACAAGGTAGCACAAGGGTTAAGTGACTTTGTTGTTGGTGTCAGACGGGCTGAGTGTTTCAGAAAATGATGATCTACTGTGATTTTCACACACAACCATCTCCAGGGTTTACAGAGAACGGTCTGAAAAAGAGAAAACATCCAGTGAGCGGCAGTTCTGTAGGTGAAAATGTCTTGTTGATGCCAGAAGTGAGAGGAGAATGACCACACTGCTTTGAGCTGATAGAAAACTCCAAAAAAACCATTCAATTGAATTTTATTTATATAACGCTATATTATAACAAAGTTATCTCAGGGCACTTGAGATAACGTTCATCATAACCACTTGTTACAGCCGAGGTCTGTAGAAGAGCATCTCTGAACGCCACTCCTGTCAGCTAAGAACAGGAAACTGAGGCTCCCCAAAACTGGACAAAAGAAGATTGGAAAAACTTTGCCTGGTCTGATGAGTCTCGATTTCTGCTGCTACATTTGAATGGTCGGGTCAGAATTTGGTGTAAACAACATGAAAGCATGGATCCATCCTGCCTTGTATCAACGGTTCAGGCTGCTGGTGGGGTGTGATGGTGGAGGGCTATTTTCTTGGCACACTTTGGGCCCCTTAGTACCAACTGACCATCGTTTAAACACCACAGCCTACCTGTCCTACCTACCATGTCCATCCCTTTATGAACAGTGTACATCTTCTGATGGATACTTCCAGCAGGATAACGCAACATGTCACAAGATCAAATCATCTCAAACTGGTTTCTTGAACATGGCAGTGAGTTCACTGAACTTAAATGTCCTCCACAGTCACCAGATCTCAATCCAACAGAGCAGCTTTGAGACGTGGTGGAACAGGAGATTTGAATCATGGATGTGCAGCCGACAAACCTGCAGCAACTGCGTGATGCTATCATGTCAATATGGACCGAAATCTCTGAGGAATGTTTCCAGCACCTTGTTAAATCTATGTCACGAAGAATTAAGGCACTTCTGAAGGTAAAAAGGGTCCAACCTGGTACTAGCAAGATGTACCTAATAAAGTGGCAGGTAAGTGTACTGTGTAACTTCATATTACAATACATACATATGAGTATATAAGTAAGTAAGCAAGAAAGGTGAATAATATATACTGTAGTAGCAAGATAAAACACGCAGTTGAAGTCGGCAGAGGCAATAGTATTAACTAAGGCAACACCAGATGAAGAAATCACAGAACAGTTTATTCATTCACGCACAGCTGACAGTTAAATGTGTTCAAATTACCAGCCTCTATAAGTTAAATAGAATAAAACATTGATTAAACGACTCAGATTTAACTGCACAGTACATTTTAGCCTTCTTTGTTAATTATTCATGAAGCAGTTAGAAAGAACACAAAATAGTGTGTCTCAAATAAATGTGTTTCCGTCTCTAAATAATTTAGACCTCCACAGCTACAAAAGTGCTTTAAGTTTGTGAATTAATGCGATCAAGACAACTGCTGCGAGAGCTCGTTTTAGACTAACTAATAATCTAACTGATTTAAAACATTTCTGTCTGCTGTCATTAGTGATTCCTCCCATAAGCTACAAATAAATGAGGAGGGTTGTGATGGTCACATTGATAATTTTGTAGAAGGTGGCGGGCATATTTTTCACAGCAAATGAGGGGGTTGTGGCACATGAGGTCCTCGGTTTGAAATGCAAATCAACTTCATCTGTGGCAAATCTTTCCGTGGCGACAGCCCGGTGGCTGCAGATGTTGAACTTGATTCATTGTGGCAAATGCATGACAAAGGGTTGGCTCACTCAAAGCTATGCTAATCAGCATCAGCACTTCCAAACCTCTTCTTAGGGCTGCAAAGGCAGGATATCTACAGTATATAGTCAGTGTGTATCGGTGAATCCTAGTGTGTATGTGTGTGTGTCATCATTGTCACGACGTGTTAATCAAAGATTCCCCACTCAGCTGTGGGGCAACCAACAAGAAAAAAAATCTATTTTGACTCATAGTTAAGCTCATTAGTAACAGTCTTAAATCATGTATGCAGGATTTTATAGATGGTGCTCTAAAGCTACAATACAAAAGATGAAGTAATGATCTGTGAACAAATAGATGAATATTACACAAGAGTCTGTAGAATTTACATTGTAATACACACATGCTATTTCCGTTAGGCACCCGAAAAGGGGCATAAAATACTCATGGAGCCATATCACAATGTTTTTCAATAAGGCTGAGGACACAACACAGTGATGAACAAGAATGACATTATCTGTAGTATAGATGCATATCAATCACCAAGTCATGTAAATGCTATTAACTTTTTCCTATTAAATATTCTCATGAATGCTTTACAGGTCAACTCAGTGCAAACTTTTGATAAAAAGCCTACAATTAGAGAGCTGCACCCACTTTTCATGGGCCACTGTTCAACTTACTCAATATGTGATGAGAAGGCAGGCAACAAGTCATCTCTGTCTTTGATAAATAGCTCTGTCTGGTGTGGTGTTTAGGGTTTGTAAAAGTTCATCAATTTAAATTGAAGACTTTAAAAGACCTTTTAATACCACATAGAATGCAATTCAATACCTGATAAATAAATAGTCGAGTAGTGAGTGGCACATGACGTGAAGACACAGTTTTTTAACTTGTCCGGTGGAGCAAGTAAATTTCTCTTCCAGTTGCCCTACAAAAACTCTGCTGTCCAGGACAAGCCTTAATGTCGTTTTGGTGATCCCTTTACTTTACATCTAGAGCCATCATCATGTCAAACTTAAATTTATCCAATACTAATGACCAAATACCTGCAAAACGAATGACATTACCTCCCAATCAGCTGCACTTTGTGTTCAGTGCCAATAAGTAAATATTAGCATGTGCTAAACAATGCTAAACGAATACTGTGTCTCAATGTGCGTACTTCCATACTTACATTTGCTATTTTGAGCAAAGTATGATAAAATGCAGTGTACTATTAGTACTCGGATAATGTACTCATAACAGTAAGAAAGTTGAGTGTAGAACGCTTATGGATTTATAAAAATAACTGGATACAGTATCGGAGGTGGGGCCCCATTCATTCCTATGAAAGATGCTCAGTGGCGCATAAAGTCCAAAAGGTTTGACTCCCTGGGTATAAAATGATCTGTATCTTCAAGATTTTCCACATAGCGTCCGCATTCTTGGCCCATAAAAAAAGCACACTAGCTTTTCCTTTAACCCTGCCTCCAAACCTCTAGGTCTCATGGGCCTCTAAGCAAGCACACTATTGCTTCTTTTAGCCCCGCCTCCCAACCACTCACATGAATGGCACTATGACTCTATAACTCTGGATTTGGCTATTTATGCATTTTACAACTTTTAGGACATAATGATTTAAATAAGGGTTATTTAAGTGTTCGTACTGGCTAGTTGTTGTACCTCAAAAAAAGTATTACAGATGTTTCGTTCACAATGTAAGTCTATGAGAAAAAGTCTCTTGGGGGCAGTGTGCATCACGTGACGGACCCGGAAGTTGTAATTACACGGTTTGGCCACTATGTCAAATTGGCTTCAAAGCCTGGCACTCTTCAGTGCTTGTGTAAGTGTTTGTGAACACTGCACACTTCTTATCCTCAACAGTTGCCATCTTGGCTACATAGTGGAAGGGGAGGGACCATCAACAAATGAAAATGGCTGGTGCGGTTGCAATTGTTACGGCAGATATTTTGGTGGGTGGCAATCATGGTAAAATGTTGGAGATAATGCTCCATTTGGCTGCAATCAGCCATTACAAATAAGAAGAAGCGGTCAAATATTGTGATCGTCATTTCCAGTAGAAGCACAATGGTCATGTTCGATTTGAGACAACACTATCCTGTCAAAATTAACTCACTACACAAGAAAGGTTAACACGGCATAAGACTGTAAGCATGGTTACACATTAGACCTGTTAAACATCGGCATGTTAGCATTGTCCGCTAGCGTAGCTGTAGACACTTAGTCTGTTTTATAGTTGTAATATAGTGACCCTATTGCTGTATTTCAATAGTTTGCAGTGGGCTTGGATGGATCTATGGGATAACTCACAATATTTGTAACATTTATATAAGCCCATGCTTGTTTGGTTTTTCCTTTTAGCCTGAGGTTTAGGAGATGCTGCTTCTGTTTTTGCTCTGTGCTGTTCTGTCAACCGGAGTGTGTTTACAAGTCACAGTCAGCCAAAAACTACTCAGTATGGGAGAAATGACAGAATCCTCATTGTGAATCATTCCTGCTTGCAGGTGGATGTCTGGTCAGCTGCTTATCATTGGGTGGTGAGTTGGATCAGATTGTGAGGCTGCCAGACAGATTCTGTGGAAAAATATAGCCTATGAGTTTGGTTTTTGGATGATGTGTACTCAAGGGGTGTCACAGTCAAAAAGGCCTGTCTTATTGGAAGCAAGTCTGGAAGCAAGGCTACTGTGAGTGTAGCAGAACCCAAACAAGTCAGCAGTTAGATAAGGAATCCCATAACAGAATTAATTCCTAAGGGTTAGCAGGACAGACAGAAAGACAGGTTCATAGCAGAGAATGATCAAGAGACACAAATCAAATCAGCATGATACAGATTAATATGGATATAGAGTAAATTTCCATCACAGGACTGTTTGGAATTATTTCTTTTCTTAAATGGATTAATTAATGGCTGGGTGGAAGGATAGATGATTAAATAAGTGAATAGATTAGTTGAGGGAGATTGCAGTTGTCTTATTCTTTTAGTGGCGTGGCTATGGGGCTGGTAATGTTGACCACTTTGATCCAGACTGAAGTATCTCAACAACTATTTAATGGGTTGCCATGAAATTTTGTACAGACATTTGTTGTCCCCAGAGGATGAAGATTGATGACTTTGGTAATGTCCTTGAGATTGAGATTTTAATTTTTTAGTGAAAAGTACACCAGTTTACCTATCTTAAGTACAAAATGACTTCATGTGAATGAATCTTTATATTAAAGCCGTGTATACTGTGACTGTTGATTTGGAAACTTCTTCTTCTCTTCTTTATGAGTAAATTAGCTTGTTTCATTCCAAAGGAGGAAATGTGATCTAGTCACCACAGCAAACTAGCCCAGGGATGCACACAGGCTTAAGAAATGAAAGTAAATTGTATGAGCAAAAGGAAAACTTCAATATTGGATCAGTGATGTCTCATGACCATGAAGCATAACTGTAATATAAAATGCATTGTTGTTTTTTTTTTACTATTTATATACTATAAGTATTTAACAGTAAGTCTAAAAATATAGAGATGCTTTTAGTGAAATTCTCTCTCATGCCAAATGTCTGATTCATCCAACAAATTGTGTGTAAGTGAGTGAATCAAATAGCTTGTGGATCCTTTCAAGCATATTCTAGTGTTACAAGAACAATTTAGGGATTTAGCAACCATCTATGGAATAAAAAGACAATATACCTGTGCTAAATGTGGGAAAAGCTCATCAGTTTCTCTGTGTTTAGAAGGTGCTCCTACCGCAGAGTTCTTACTATCCTTTTCTACCTGATATTTTCTCCCTAACCTCAGCTTCCCTAAGCATGAAATCATTCAGGCAGAATGATAGGATGTTTGGCTGTGGAGCAGTAGCGTGAGATTTGTTTCTGTGCAGATAAACACAGCCTTGGCTGTTGTCTCAGCAATTGAGAACACTTTCAGTGTTAACAGGCAGAAAATTATCACAAAAGAAACAAACAGGTTCAGCTGCCTTGGATATCTTAAATTTAGTAAAAGATGGGATAACACATATAGCATTAAGCTTGGCTAGTTTACCGGTATGGCTAATATTAACAAAATTAGCATTCTAATGTTTTCCAACTTTCTTGGAATACAATTGCTAACCTCTGTTTTACTATCTTTACTAGCTCAGTGCAATCTCTCTCAATGCAAACATTCTTCTTAAGTCTTTAGCTGCAATCACTGCTGTCCAAAATCACTGTTCAGTCCTGCGGTTGTTGAAAGCACTGAATTCAGACCCCCGAGTCTCCACCTTCACTGATGGCCAAGACGGTGATTCAGAGCCAAAAGTTCCACACTTGAGTGTAAACATAAAATGTTATATTTGAACATTGTTGAACCTTTTTATGCAGGATTATGTCACAAACTGAGTAAAACTAGGGCACTTCCTGCTTTATTGTGAAAGGACTTGTAGGGTCTGTTGCAGTTCTGTAACTTCCTGCCTTTTTGTTCCAGTAATTCATCAGGTGTGATTACAGCCACCTGGCGGCCCACACACCTGGTGGTATTTAGAGGTCTAGCCTCCCCATGTTCATTTGCCAGATTGTCTTGTTCTACTAGTATCAAGCTATCCAGCATTCTTGTATTTCTCTGACGGATCTTTTTGTTTTTGGACTTTTGGTCATTTGTGGACTCTGCCACTGCCCTTGCCCTTGGACTCCGTTTTCCTGATGCACGGTTTGAAACTATTGCTTGTCTTTTGGATTTCCCTCTGAATACTCTGTCTGTACCTCTGCCTCGTTGTTTGATCACCCTGTGTATGACCTTGGATTACCCATTAAAAAACCCTGAATTTACCTTTACTCCTGCCTAATTGTGTGGTTCCTGCCCCTGGGTCTCTTCCAGTGTACAAATCATTACAGATTATTGTGTTCAAGTAGCAATCCAGCAGGCCACCCTTAGCAGCCAGTGCTCTTTGTTCCCTAATAATCAGTTGAGGTTGTCTTCTGCCCACCAACACTCGGTTATCTCTATCCATAATAACACAGCTGCTTCAGAGATGAGGCAGGAGCCCCCAAATCTAAGCGCCTTTGGTGAGAAGGAGGCAAAGCCGTCTCTTCGAAGATGGACTGCAAGAAACATAAGGCTCTCCAGCCCTCCCAGGGTTTAATGTCTTATTTTCCACAGACAGTACCAAAATGAACAGTTTTGTCAGCAGGGATGCTGCTATGTTGGTGTCACATCCTCTGCACAGACAGTGAAGGAGGCTGCGAAATGAGGGAAATGGGGCTTTTCTGTTATCAGTTCATTTAGTTGGCATCCTACACCAGAAGATTATTTGGGAGGGTGGTGGTGAGGGATCAGTCATATGCTGAGGATTGTAATACACAAGCCAAATATAGCATTATCCAATTATTTCTTTGAGTCGTGTCAGTCCTGTGAGTGTCACCATATCTGTGGCACTATTCTACTTATTAAACCTTGACTTGAATTTTTGTTTAGCACACTGTTGGATTAGGGCAGTTTGTTCATTTTAACTAGATGAATCTTATGAGTCCTGGAGACCAGATTGGTTGCATGTAATGAGCACAGTTAGAATAAGTGATTGGGGTGAAGAATTAATTTCTTTTTATGCATTTTAGAGTTTTTTTCCCCTTGGCCCACTGAAAGAAAATGCCATATTTGAGGATGGCTGACTGACTGATTAAAGTGGTCTCTATGTAAGGCAAGATGACAAATGCATACTCCAACACTGATACTTGCATGGTTGCAGTGACAATGAAATCAGGTTTTGCAAATAAGAGTAGTTAACATCTTCTACTCTTTTGTTTGACTGTGTCACTTTGTGCCTTGCAGCCCTGGGCCATCTAGTACTCATGCATAGATTGTGTGACAGAATGATTAATTGTGTTGTTTTCAGGGACAACCTAAACGAGCAGATGGATATATGAGGAGTCCTCAGCAGTTGGGGAGAAGTAACTGTTTATAACTTGTGTGAAAGAAGAGGCTGGTGTAATAAATGAAACCACAGAAACATTTCGCTGATGTCTTAGAAAAGCTCTGTCTGGGAATCTCCAAACAATATATTTTTTTATGACTTCTAATCTTCCATTTGGGCACTTTGATGGCCCCAGTAATGGTAGCATAAACTATCACAGGTCACATGCTATTTAAAAGACTGAATAGGGATGTCAGGCAATTTTACTGCAAATGCAAACAATAGAAGAGTTTGCAAATTCCAACTATATTGCTCTTAGTGTGCACTCAGCAAATGCAGATTTGCCAACAGAGGTAATATCTACAAGTAGTGTCCCACTCACCCATAGCACATGATTGGATTAGACTGCAGATTATCGTGTAGGCTGTTCCTCCCCAGTGAATGCATCAGCAATCGAAAGAAAAAACCTGCCTTACATATAAGATTAACTATAATATGCATCTGCAAGCAAAGCACAACCAAGACTGTTGATTGGGGACATGAACTGTGTGTTTATGAGTTCATTAGACACCCAGTGCAAAATATGGTAACCAAACACAAAAATAAAAAATTTCAATCTCATCACTGACAACTGGAAGGGTTTTATGATTATGCTGTGCAATTTCGTTTACTTCTGCAATTCAGTGGGCAGAATTGCTCAGCAAACAGAAAGATGACATCTGATAATGATCAAGACTCACCAGATGACTGACCATGAATGTGATGTTAAACTTTTCCATTTTTGCTGTAATCTCACCAAGGCATGTAAATACCAGCTGGATAAAAAAAGAGAACACTTTAAGAACACGGACTATTTCTTTCAAATATTCACAAAATTGTCCAAATTCGTGTTAGTGAGAACTTCTCCTTTGCCGAGATAATCCATCCACCTCACGGGTGTGGCATATCAAGATGCTGATTAAACAGCACGATTATTGCACAGGTGTGCCTAAGGCTGGCCATAAAAAAGGCCACTCTAAAATGTGCAGTTTGACTGTATTGGGGGGGTCAGAAAACCAGTCAGTATCTAGTCTGATCACCATTTGCCTCACGCAGTGCAACACATCTCCTTCACATAAAGTTGATCAGGTTGTTGATTGTGGCCTGTGGGATGTTGATCCACTCAGCATGTTTGGGATGCTCTGGATCGGCGTAAACGACAGCGTGTTCCAGTTCCTGACAATATCCAGCAACTTCGCACAGCCATTGAAGAGGAGTGGACCATGTAAAATTTTAGCAAAAACAAAAGTGTTGCGTTTATATTTTTGTTCAGTGTATATGTCAGAGGTCGTAATGCGGGAATCATCAAGCAACATTTAAACAAAAAATCGATTGATTTTGCCTCAGGGAAGTTCCATAAAGGCAATTTAGTGTTTTTTTCTAAGATACATCTCTTACTCCACGTTAAACTAATTAATTATAAATAAATAATAAATAAATGAACAGCATCTTAAACTACCAACGCATGCTGAATTCAAATATTCAGTATCTTATCTGAAATGATTCCGCTCTCAGGTGTATGCAAGTGTATGTATGTATATGTAAGTGCTGTAGACAATCATAAATAACCATGCAAGTAAAAAATAAATGATAGTACAATTTCGAATGCATGAATATTAAAACATTTAAACTTGTATATATCCATGGAAGGCTTTGCTGACCACATATTAGCAGAATCCTTCATCTCTGTGTGAAACATAAGTACTATAAAGATGAGTTTGTTCAATATTTTATGCTGCTACCTCATGTTTTGCTTTTTCCCTCCAACACCTAAAACCACAAATAATACATCCACTTATTCAACAAGCCCAGGGTGCCTTATTATCGAGCCCTTCAAAGCTGTCACCCAATAGAAAGGCACCGCTGTGCAACAATAAATTTGGAATTCAATTAACCAAAGCACATCTTGACCTTTTGATATTGTACCACAACATCAGAAGGCAGTTATTATCAGGTGTTATATAACTGCGTCCAAGTACAACATGCAAAACTGCGTATGCAAGTTGTTTTCAAACAGACTCAGGTTTAAACTTTTCTCGCTTCATCAGCAACCCTCTGTGCTTAGCACAAGTCTACCTCGTCTTGTTTTCTCTGTGTTATTCTACTTCACTTCTCTCCGTCTCTATCGACACACTATTTATCGGGACTTTCTTTCACTTTCTGTATCCAGGGAGATGTATTGACATTCAAAACTGCAGTCTGTCATATCAATAATTTACACATCAACTGTGCTGTGCCCTTAAACATACAACAGAGCATGACAACAACAAAGGTTCATAAAACATCGGTGTTATATATTAACTCCTGCTGCACCATGACAGGCTTCATATAAAATTTGTATGATTTTATGCCCAT
Source organism: Nannoperca obscura (assembly GCA_036024295.1). Lineage (NCBI taxonomy): Eukaryota > Metazoa > Chordata > Actinopteri > Centrarchiformes > Percichthyidae > Nannoperca > Nannoperca obscura. Next base: position 30,595 of record JAVQJL010005392.1, read on the forward strand.
AATGAAATATGATATGGAAATTAGTTGATTGAGTGATTAATGTCTAAATTACTTCATACAGTGCAGTTTTAGGAGGTGACTACAGTTATTGTCCCATTTGAATTATGTAAACCAATTAATCTTTGTGTAAATTCATAAAAGTTAATTTCCTATTTTTAACCGAATAAAGATAAGAATACATTCCAGTCATATTAATTAAAAGACAAAATATTTGTCAGGGCAAATGAGCATGTTTTTGGCCTGGCCATGAGATACATCAAGCAGTGTTATTAACTGAGATATTTAATACTGTGTCCCAATAATTTCATGAGGGATGGGTGGTGTAATTGACCAGACATGAAAATAAAGCAATTTATTTATTCATTCATTCATTCTCATGTGGTAGACATTGGATTTCTTTCTTGGTGCATATTCTAGCACTGCTGTACCTTTGTAATAATATATTTATTGTTAGGAAATGGCAATGACCTTCCACCACTTCGGTCCAGACTGAAACAATCAGACAGTTGCAAATATTTTGCATGAGAGTGCATCTTATCACTTATAATATATATATATATATATATATATATATAATAATAATAAATAAAGAAGTAAAAAGCACTTCAGAATTAAAAAACAGAACACAGAGATGTGTATCTAACTATAGACCGTATAGGCCTGTCGCAAGATAAAACTAAAGATATTAGCTGTTACTACATATGTACACCTGCTAACTCTCAGGTGTTTTGTAGCATGCTAATGTTAAAACCCCCACCGAAGAGTGAAGGAGGTAATATGAAAGTTCACATCTGACCTGTGTAATAAAGATGTAAAATTGGGGGATTTTAAATGATTTTTTACAAAAATGACACAATATACTTCAAATCCCAAAACATGTCAGTAATGTTAGACAAAGTAACACCAGTTAGCATAACCAGCATACCTACATTTAACAACAATTTTAATTTATGTTACAGTTTACATTATTAAAGTATTTTTTAGCATTCTGAGGTTTTATGGCTCAACCCAGTTTGTAACTAGCTAGTAGTTTCTTAGATCTTATTGTTAAATAAAGTGATTAATGTCTAAATTACTTCATACAGTGCAGTGTTTGGAGGTGACTACAGTTATTGTCCCAGTTGTCACAGTTATTGTTTCTTAGATCTTATTGTTAAATAATTGATTTACAAGTAGCTGGTGTAACCCAATTCTGAAGTAATAGCATGGAAACTTTGATTGAAAAGCCTTTACATACAGGAGAGTCACCATTCATAGTTGGCCTGATGTAAACATGCTGCTTGTGTCATATTTTTACCACTACAAAAATATATTCCCTCTAAATGTATAATTTTACAGAAGCAAAGTTTTACTTACAGTCAGTGCAATTTAGTCAGGGATACCTGGAAACACTATAGTGCCAAGATCATATTTTTTCCATTATTATTTCATAATGAATGAGGGAGAAATTGTGATATTGCTCAACAGAAGTGTGGATACAACATAAAAACTATAGAATGTCTCCATCTAGTGACTGAAAGGGTGTAAATCATTTTTTCCCCTAATGTGCCTTTGTACCAGAAATGAGCAGAATGGTTCTGTTCTGACAGCAGGATCACACATACGTATGTTCTGCCCTGGTGAATTAATGATTTGTGGTTGGGTTTTCTGAAAGCTGCTATAATCAATATTTTCATAATAACATGATGAAATGACTATGTGTGTATGAAAAGTGTAACTCACAGTGGCAAACCCACAGATAATTATCACCTGACTTGAACCCTGCAGTTCACTTCAGCTGTACGGAGCGTCTTTCAGCTCATTGTTTTGGTTTTAATGCAAATTTTGGATCAGTCTCATTGCTCTCAGCAGGCAGATGTTTTCAGAAAAAAGCTCTGAAAACTAGCTGTTACTACCTGCCCAGCACCAACTAGCTTAAAATGTATGTAAATGTTGGTCTGTATCTGTTGGTCAGTATGACCTGTAAATAAGCAATTTTTAGCTAACAAGCAAGACTTCATAGGATGATTATATGTTTGTGTTGTTTTTAAAGATAAATAATGAGTTAATGCAGGTTTAATTTAAGCAACATTTTGGGAAATACCCTTATTTGCTTTCTTATTGAGAGTTAAACAGCGATACCACTCTCATATCTATCTAATAACCAAGTGTCATAGTCAAGACTGAATTACTAAATCTCAGTCAAGTGATTTAAACTAGTTAGAAAATCCTCTGTGACTAACTAATTTGGTAGCATTTGCACAATGTCACTGCAACCCCTATAAAAGATATCTGTCAGCAGTTACCACATCTACACCGCATGAGGGACACAATGAGGCCAGAGAAAGTTCATCAGCAGGTCTTAATTGCACTACAGAGGGTGTTTCACTCTTTATTTTACATTCCAGGCCATCATCTCTTTCTTACCTCCTCATTATGTGCCTCTGAGGGATGAGCGGCAGAGGTAGATAGATGTACATGTGTCCTGTCTGTACTGAATTTTAAGCAGTTTATTGAATAAAAAATTGTGGCCATGGTGGATATTCCCTGTCAGTGCTGGCTGTTATTGAAAGCTATAACTTACTGAAAATGAGGTTGTGAATACTCCTTTCAGCAAATATTTATTTTCCAAATGTGGCCAGTGGGAGAAGAAAAATGTTAATGATGCCTGGTTTCAGTTTTGATTAGAAGATGAGAGAGAATCGCCAACTCTCCCAGGCACGGAGGAGGACTGGTGGGATTTCTTAATTTCAAGCACAGCATTTTAAAATATGAGGTTGTCTCAGTGATTATACAGCACTGTTTGCAAACATAACATTGTTCAAAAGATTACTTTTAAAGCCAAAATGCAATAGACGTTTATGAATCTTGTTTGCAAATTACATTGCTCCTTGCTAGTGTTTGCAGCTATTTCACATATACTGTAGGTCTACAGTTTCCTGATCTGATAACACCTGATGGAAAGCATTCAGCCATCATTAATTGAATATTTTTACACCTGTGTTTTTCCTCTCTTGACCCGTCAGAACGTCTTCCATCTCCTTTTGACCGGGTTTTGACCACTTGGTCTCATTCTCCAACCCTACCACCAGAGGTCTCTATGTAGTTAATAATGTTTCCATTTTTTAATTTGTATTTCAGTAACTTCTGTGTTAAAAAGGTTTACAGATCCCCATCACATCACCATGATGTTTATCACTTAATCCTGCTAAATTAGGGTTTCATTTGTGGGGAAGCTTTACATGAAAACCTGAACATGAAGTCCTTGTAAGACCAGTTCACAGCTCTAATTTCCTCATTTAGCCTGAAATGTAAACCTTGAATTGCCTTTTGATGTTTTACAGCATAGAGAAACGTCAAACATACTAAGCCTTCAGTCAAATGTCAAAATTCTAAATGAAATGTATTTATGACATCTTTCTAACAATTGAATGAAGCTAACTACAATTCCCACATTGGATAATAAAAAAAAGAAAAGAATGGTCACAGCATTAAGAAATATTTTAACAAAGCAATGCTTCAGGCAATGGGTGGCTGGTAGTTGATGCCAACCTTGAAGCTTCACTTGACCTTGGAACAAGCAGAGCACACGTCCACAAACTGAATATTGTGCTGGGTTTTGATGTTGGAAATGGCAGCATTGACATATTTGGGAAACATCTGGTAGGATGGCTTGAAGGTGACTGAAGACATTGCTAACTAACTGCTCAGAACAAAGCCTTCTATGTTATGTTCTTTGATGGGAGTAAATAAAGTAAAAGTACGTTCTAGCATGTATAACTGTTAGCTGAGATCTGCCCTTTGGTCTATCAGCTTTAATTGCAGCGTGCACGTAGCCTACTTTTTCGAAGCATCTGTTTGCAATTAAAGACAAACTTGTGTGTTTTTGGTCTAAATAATAAACTATATATAACGAACTTTTACCTACGTTCTTTCTTTTTTATTGTCGTGCATGATTAACTATCCCTGACCGAGGATTGCCAAGTGTGGGACTGTGTGTTTAGTTTGATACCGATATTTACGACAGCACGTGAAGGCAACATTTGTTACAGTACATAGTATCATGGCGCAGAAGAGGCCAAAGAGATCCGCGGCATCAAACTTTAATTTCAGCTCGATTTGTAAGGTGTTGAGGAGCTATACTCTATAAAATTGTTAACATCAGTTGAAGACAAATACTGGTAAGTTGACTAAAACAGATTAGGTCTGTTTCTTAAGGTCGTTATTTTCTCCGAGCGGATGAAAGATTGGCAGTAGCAGTAACGTATACGTTATACCCGATAGAAAAATAACGCTACGAGCTTCGTTTAAACGTGACATTACTTTAATGTTCTTGGGCGGGGAAAGGTAGCGGTTGAGAATCAGGTTATATTATATAATGTAACACATATTATACCCATAGCACTTAAATGGGCATTTTGAAATTGAGTCGTTACGTTATGCGGAAAGTTGATTAAGCTAGATAGACAGAAGTTGTTAAACAATTTGTACCATTCCTTGTTGTGTCGTTAGCATAATAAATATGCTTTAGCTTTTAGTGACACTTCAGCTGTGTTTGTGTGTGGCTTTCAGCCTAGCATTTTATCTGGGCTATGGTCTAGCATTAGCATTTGAATATTATCATTACATTTGAATATTATCATGGCTTAGGGAAGAGAGGAGTGACATTTTTTCCACTGAGGCCTCACTGTGCACTGCACGTATGGCTGCATGGCCTGAATGATGCAAATGTTTTTATAACTTTTAACTGTAACTCTTGTTACAGGAGCAGGAATTCGGGGAATGCAGGGGATGTAGGAGCACATTGCTTGGAATTTGAAATGATCCCTGGAGACATAACATTATAACGAGAAGCCTTCTGGGTGGCACTAAAATGTATTCTGCCCTGCATTCCTAATACAAGACTAATGAATAATTTGCTGCTTCAATGACTTGGCAGTTGCCAGACTTTAAGGTCAGTTGCAAAAAGTTTTAGTTGACCTTGGGGGTCACAGACACAGTAGTAGTAGAAGTAGAGAGGAGATCTTTTACTTGAGTAAAAATAGCAATTCAACAGTATGAAAACAGTATAATATATATATTAAAGTGAAAGTACATAACTAGTAGCAGCAGAAAAGTATTAGAAGTAAAGGTAGTTATTATGAAAATATTGTTATATGTTATTTAAATGCTATTATTCTATACAATATTAAATTACAATGAATCATCGTGTGATCAGAATTGCAAGTATTTGAAGGTGAAGCTAAATTTAAACACCTTTACTAAAGTATTGGGTAGTTTAATGTATAAGAATGCATGCTGTGAAGTGAATGCAGTGGAGCAAAAAGTAATACAAGTACCTCAGGGTAAATGTACTTGGTTTCACTCAGTGAAGATGCTTACAGAGACCCTGCTTGAATATGGGTTGTTGATTTTAAAGGACAGTGACTCACACCATTATATGATTAGGCCCACTTAGATAGTGTCTTGCAATGTGTGATTGCATAATAGTTTTATAACCAGAAGTGGACTCTTTAGATGACACTGGTATGAACTTACCAAGAATATATCTATTCTCACACTGCCCCCTCTTGTGAGTGTTGTTGCTGGCCCTCCACTATGGGGAATGAGATGGTTGCCTTTTTATGGCCAGGCCAGTCTCAGCTGTGGAGAACCAGGGGTTTATGTCACTCCGCTCTGATGGTTTCCATGGCCCCAGCAGCCTGGCACGACAGCAGAGAGAGCACCTGTCTCGGGACCAGGTGCTGCGCTTGACCACACGGATCTGAGCGCTGTTATTTTGCAGACTGGGTCGACATGTTGGTGATTTTATGTCTGTATTACTGCAAAAAAAAGCCTTCCAGGTTACATGCTTCTTTTCATATTCCCTGTCATGTAGTCATTATTTTGATATTCAAAGTAGCCTAAGCTTGACATTAAAATATGAAGTATCAGCATGGCAATTCTCTACACAGTAGAGCAATTCTACTGTTACAATGACTGATATTGAGGTGCCAAAAATGTAAAACCACGTTGAAGCCAGAATGGGAATTGTCTTTGGTGGTAATTGCAAGCTCGCGCCAGCAAGGGGCAACGCCAGCATTCAAATCGAGAGATAGAGCACACAGTGTAAGCCTCTACATGTAAACAGAGCCTGTTTTTGATTTACCCTGTTCACATGCACAGAACAGCTCCCAAATAAACACCCCCTCGCTGAATGCTTAGACTCTTGGAAGCCACATAGTTTTATGAAGCTGTGGCACAAAGTCATGCCTTGCAGTGAATAAATCAAGCCACATTTATTTCTAGATTTTAATGCTGCAAGGGGGCTTTTCCAAAACGATGCTCTGTTTTTTTTGCATTGTTTTGTTTCCCTTTGAGTCTCCTGCCTTTGTATTGTCAGTTGGTCGGTCCACCAGACTCAAATATCTCAGCAACTATTCAGTGGATTGCCATGAAAATTTGTACACACATTCATAGTCCCCAGAGGATCCATACTAATGACTTTGGTGATACCCCTACATTTTCTTTGTTGTTTTTGTGAAATATAAATACTGTCTACTGTCAGAAGTTGTGATTGTTTGCCTGTCTCCAAATACAGGAATAGACCTTCTCATTAATGATTTGAAGGAATAAAAAATAAACCACGCCACCTATCCTCTAGAGTTTTGGCGAGGACGTTACTTAAGTCCTCCGACTAACAGCCGAGTGTTTTTCTCCTGAATATAACTGCGGGTCAAAAGTTCAGCTCCAGGGGCAGACAGGCTAATACTGTTATGTTACGTGATGAAAGGGGGCATAGGGTCCCTTTCACCCATATAGCCAGGATGTGTAGGTCATATGCTGCCTGTTACACTGGTTTCTCTGTATTCCTAACTCATAGCAGTAATATTGTTTCCCCTACCTCTACTGTTTGCCTCCTGCTCCCCTCCCCTCTCTCCCTTACTTTAGAGTATACATTTCTGTCAGCTAATCTTGGAGCTTGTTGGTAAACACACTGATTGTAAGTTGCTCAATACTTGTGACTGTTAGAGTATTAAGCTTCCCTTTGTTGGAAGATTTGGGGAAATCATCGCTTTGTGATCGAGTGTTGTTAAAAGATGAAACAGCTAAAGAACAGATGTAACAGTTTAATCACTATTTTTGTGAAAAAACATTTTCAGTCTTTGTAACAGTGGGAGTAAGAAATCGCATACACGGCTGAGTGAAAGCAAAGCTCGTTACGTCTATGTAAGGAAATGCCATTATCCCCTCTAACATAAAGACAATCACTTACACAGAAGTTAGGGAGGTGTGTTTTTCTCTGGGTTTTGAGGTCCTGTCTGTCCTTCAGGAGAGCAGTTTGATCCCTCGCAGAGCTATGTGTACCGCTGCATTGTTGAACCCTAGTGTGCAATGTGTGCTAATCCTTTGGCCAGTAGACCCGGGGCTTAATTACAACCTTTAAACAAATCTTTGTAAGAAGATACCTGTGTATTTTGAGAAGGAATGGTCATTTCTAAATACTGACAAAGATCCTAAATGAGCCTTTAATGCCGATTTCTACCAAGTCATTCGCAATGTTTTACATATACAATGTCAAAATCAACTATACTTCTAGCAGCCATGAATAATCTATAGGATTATAGTGTTTTATATATGTCAAGCAGGCTTTTCAAAACCTTTTCTAGGGTCAAGATTTGATAGATTATTTTGTGGTGTTTCACTAAACAGATTTGAATAGGACTAGGAAATCCACATTTGGGGTCTCAAGACAAAAATATGGAAGAAAGTGGAGTTATTAGATATGTACTATCCTGGCACATTAAATCATGTAGCCAAGTATTTCATTATTGATTTCATTAGTTTTATTCTCAATTAGGCCTAATTGATTATTTGTTTTAGTCTAGAAGGCAGGGCTGGATCAAAAGTCAGGGGATCACCAGAATCAGTAGGATTTATCCTCTGGGGACCATGAATGTTTGCACAAAATTTTGCAGTGTTGTGTGTGTATATAGATAGATAGATAGATAGATAGATAGATAGATAGATAGATAGATAGATAGATAGATAGATAGATAGATATTTCACTGGATAAGTGTCAATTCTGACCAACTGGCGGGGCTGGATCAAAAGTCAAGGGATCACCAGAGTCAGTAAAATTCATCCTCTGGGGACCATGAATGTTTGTAAGAAATTTCACAGAACTTTAATAGTTGTTGAGACAGTTGTCTGGACAAAAGTGGTGGACACTTTGCATAATATTATGACAGGAAGCTCTGTGTTTTGGTCTGTTGCTGTGCTGATGGGGATGAGGAGGCCCGGGCTCAGCTGGTTCCTCTCTCACAGACCACTTACTTACGCTGACTGACCACAGAGACATACCAGTGGGGGGGTGTTATACTCTCCGCACAGCGTCAGTCCACGGCATGTTAGGTGTTCTCCCTAAATCTACCCCCACCCTTGCCTGGAAATGGACACTGCTGGTGTATTTATAGCCCCTGAGCACAAGCGAGCTCTCTTTCTTAAACACGGATAAGGAGCTGGTCGTATTCACCAGAGTCGTGCTGAGCTTCGCTGTCGTATATTCTAGACTGTTGAACGTTGTCACTTTGCTTGTGAAACGTACCTGGAGGGGCTCGTCAGGTAGGGTAAACACAGGAAACAGTTTGGATTTATTTATTTAATAATGCTAGATTTATTTCAGTGACCTGTTGTTGCTTACATGTTTGATTGTATAGTTTCTAACATAACCACTACTTACAAGTGAAATTAACTGAGGGAAATTAATGTGGTTGTTTGATTTCATGCATTTCATCTGGCACTGAGGATGTAGAAGTTAAATTCATACATACATACATACATGCTTTTGATCTTTGTTAGGACCTTTTTTAACTGAAACGTTTTTGTTAAACTTCTTCATAGCCATTTCTCAAATTCTTCACTATTATGGACCACTGTGTAAAGAGTTATGTTTGACAGTTGTGTACATGCTATAACAGCTGCCACAATTAGTCTAAAATTCCTTAGTTCCAGCCTCTCAATGTTGAGGATTTTCTGCTTTTCTTTGTCTTAAGTGATTTTCAACTGAATGTCTTTTTTTGGGGACTGTTGTTTTCAAGCAATTTGAAGGCGTCTACTTTGGCTTTAGGAAACAGATTTTTTCACTTTTTTGTGACATTTTATAGACCAAACAATTACTTGATTAATAATTGATTATTGGTTGATAATCGATAATGAAAGTAGTCATTAGTTGCAGCCCTACGCGATATGTAACATGTAATGGTATATAACATGGGATGTGTCTGGTGTTTATCTGTTTTATATGAGAACAGCATTCTGAGCACAACCACCGGAAACAGACACAGCGAGAGGAACAATGGAAAAGCCAGTCTTGCAGACACAACCGTCCACCCTGCCTTTTTTCGACACGGCCCATGCCTTCAACCTGCTGCGTGGAATCCATGAACTCCGTGCCGAACGAAAGTTTTTCGATGTGACTTTGTGTGCAGAGGGCCGCGAGTTCCACTGTCACCGCACAGTGCTGGCCGCTGCCAGTACTTACTTCCGGGCTATGTTTGCAGGAACTTTGAGGGAGAGCGCTATGGACCGGGTGGTTCTACACGAGGTGTCAGCTGAGCTTTTAGGTCTGCTGGTGGACTTCTGCTACACGGGACGGGTCACCGTCACTCAGGATAATGTGGACGTCCTGCTGAAAACAGCTGATCTGTTTCAGTTCCCCTCTGTCAAAGAGGCCTGTTGTGCTTTTCTGGAGCAGCGGCTGGATGTTTCCAACTGCTTAGAGATCCAGGACTTTGCAGAGGCCTACGCTTGCCGAGAGCTGGCGACCAGTGCTCGCCGCTTTGTCCTGAAAAACATAATGGAGCTGGCTAAAGGGACAGACTTTGAGCGGTTGCCATGGAAGCGGCTCCTTGAGTTTGTGTCAGATGATGAACTTTGCGTGGACAAAGAGGAGGCGGTTTATCAAATTGCAGTGCGCTGGGTGAAGGCTGATCTCAAGCGGAGACTGCACTACTGGCCTGAGCTCCTCCAGCAGGTCCGACTCCCCTTCGTCAGGAGGTTCTTCCTTTTGGCCCACGTGGAGAGCGACCCTCTCGTCTACCTGTCACCCACTTGCCTCCGCATGGTGAACGAAGCTCGTAGCTTCCAGTCATGTGAGTATGACCGCCATGACAGGCCTTGCCACCGTATGCGGCCACGGCCATCCACAGGACTGGCGGAAATCCTGGTGGTGGTAGGAGGCTGCGACCAGGACTGTGATGAGCTGGTCACAGTGGACTGTTACAACCCCCAGACCGGACAGTGGCGCTACCTGGCTGAGTTCCCTGACCACCTGGGAGGAGGTTACAGCATAGCTGCCCTTGGAAACGATATGTATGTCTCGGGTGAGTTACTCAAAGCTGTTCAGACACACTTTATCAACAGATATTTTGTATCAGAGGGAAGTCGTTTGCTTCCAAAGCCAAGTACAAAGACAGGCCACAGAGAGTGTGCAGTGGTAACAGTCGCTGTGTATGTTAGATTCACTGTAGTGTGAAAGCCCCACTCAGTAGATCTCCTTCATCCTATGAAATGGCAGAGCTTGCTGCTCTTATAAATAAACTGCAGGCTTTTTGGCTAGTGGCTCTGTGTTGGATCCAGGCAAAGTGAGGCAGGACATGGTGTGCTTCCAGGACAGCAGTGGTGTTATCATCATCATCATCCTCTTTACCAGTGGACTGGCCTATCCTGAAAGAGGGTGTTTCCCTTGAGAAACCATCCTAGACCTTCACTCAGAGCTTGTGTCTCCTGCAAGACTTTGGTGATGGGCTATAATTTTAGTTGTGCTAGCTCACTCCCTTGATGACAGAAATAACAGCAGCAAATTATTGCATAATGTTGGCAGGCATATTTAGTTTTTATAACCTTTGATACAATTTCTTTGAAACAACATTTGAGATATATTTGGTGTCATGGCTACTTTAAATTTGAATCAGAACTGCTATTTTGCTTTTTGGTATGTATTATTGTGCACAATGACACTAAGCAGCAACAAATGGAAATCCTTGATGCACATTGACTGCTCAGACAACATGTCTACGTCCTCCAGGTGGCTCTGACGGCTCTCGCCTCTATGATGGCGTGTGGCGCTACAAGTCCAGCGTCAACGAGTGGACAGAGGTGTCGCCCATGCTGAAAGCCCGCGAGTACCACAGCTCCTGTGTGCTGAAAGGTCAGCTGTACGTGGTGGCGTCAGACAGCACCGAGCGCTACGATCACGCTCTTGACTGCTGGGAAGCCTTACCGCCCATGCTGCACCCCATGGACAACTGCTCCACCACCACGTGCAGTGGACGCCTGTATGCCATCGGCTCTCTGACCGGGGAAGACACCATGGCAATCCAGAGCTATGATGCAGACGCCAACCGCTGGGCCATGGTCAGCTGTGGACAACTGCCCCCATGGTCCTTTACTCCGAAAACAGTGACCCTCAAAAGCCTCATCTACTTTATCAGGTTTCATATCTAAACTAAATCTTTATACTTTTATTTACCATTATTTAGAGTTTACTTAGGAGGAACATAGGCTGCCGGATCACTTTAAGACACTGATTGGTTTCCGTTTAGAACAGTAGTCCAGATACAATTGTAAACACCAGTGGTGGAAAGTACATTTACTCAAGCAGTGCTAACTAAATACAATTTTAAGGTACTTGTACTTTACTTGAGTATTTCCATTTTATGCTACTTGATACCTCATCTCCACTGCATTTCAGAGGAGATACATTTATTTAACAGCTTTAGTCACCTTTTGGATTAAATAAATATAACATTTATAAAACTGCTTTGTGACCCCTTTTTTGACCCCTTTCAAAAAAGCTGTTCCACCAAAAAGAGACATTTTCCCTAAGATTTCTCCAAAGTTCTCAAATATTTTCATTTAATTTACTGTTTGATGCCTAAAGAGTTATTATTATTTCACAGTATGTATAATGTATCAACAGTAAGTATTTTTTTTGGGGGGGGGGGATTAATTAAATTTTATCTATCAGTTCTTCTCTCCTCTCCCATTAATCACCTCACGACCCCACAGATTTATCTTTTGACCCTTTAAAGGGGGCTGACCCCTAGGTTGGGGAGCACTGGACTAAACTATATAAAGTAGTTAAAACAAGATGCCACTAATAGAAAATGACTCAGTTCCCTCAAAATGTGGTGCTTTAGTAAAATATGTCCATGTATTCTGTAAATCTTTACACTTTTGGTTCTTGGGGGTCTCCATTTGTTGATTCTTGATAGAACAAAATTACATCTTTCTACATACATTTGATACATTGAATGTTACTAAGGTTGGTAATAGATACACTAACATGTAGAATACATGAATATTTAGGATTTAGTTCTTGATTATTTTAAAGACCTGAAAGAGACATTTGTTCATAGTACATTGTTGTTGCAATGGTTGGCAAAGTTAGCATGGATACATTTAAAGCAATGATTGTTTTGGCAGTGGCTTGACTTGGATGCTTTTCTATTTGCAGGGATGACTCAGCTGAGGTTGATGCTTACAACCCTCAAAAGAACGAGTGGGACAAAATTAGTCCTATGACCCAGGTTTGTATTTCACATCTGACGTTTGTCTGCTAGCATGCTTCATTAGCAACCTAATAGTTCTGACCCAGCACCATGAACTGAGGTGTCAACAACACTGCAGTAAATGCAAAGATGATAATAAAAACATAACAATAAAACCTGATTGGTTGGTGTTACTTTTCTGAATATAGTGAAGGTGATGATGAATTAATAAGACCAACTGTGAATGACTCAAATATTAATACTTTCAATTGTCTTGACAGAAACTGTAATTGATTATTGCCTCTATACATAGCTAAATAAATCCATAAATTAAGACCATTAGTTGAATAATTAATATGTAATATAAAGCCTAAAGAAATATAAATTCTAACCTCCAATCAGTTGGTAAGAAAAGAGAAAACTATTTTTTTTCATTCATGCATTTACAATTATCCGAAGCGTAACATTACCAATTTTCCTCATACATATGGTAATGAGATGTGTGTGTTCATGCATGTCCAGGACTACGATTGGTCCAGGGCATGTGTGTGGCATGTGCTTAGTATTTTAAAATCCATTTTAATTAATTACCTGTGTTTTGTACTTATTTATTTGCTTATATTTTGAATTACTAAATACAGTATATTCTTACCGTTTACTACCTTTTTGTAAGATTTTGGGTATGTACATATTACAACATAAACTCTGTTTTCTTAATCTCATTTCTTTTATCCAGGTCCATGTTGGAGGCAGTGTTGCAGTCCTGGGTGGTAAATTATATGTGTCTGGTGGCTACGACAATACGTTTGAGCTGTCAGATGTGGTGGAGGCCTATGACCCAACCACCCGCATGTGGACTCTTGCTGGTCGACTGCCTCAGCCAACCTTCTGGCACGGCAGCGTCAGCATATTCCGCCAGTTCATGCCCCTGGTGTCCAGTGCATTTGCACCTATTGACATACCCGAGTCAAATGCCATTCACCTGCACCGGCACCAGCGTCACCAAGCTCTCCACAATCTCAACAACAATCTCAACCAAAACCAGGATGTGAACCCAGCACACTGAGTTTGAAACTGGAAACCTGGTTAGATTTTCAGTTTCAATTCTCTTTGTACCATGAGTGGTTTACCTCACAGCAATGCTGAAGTTGACTGCTGAAGTGTTTGAGCGAACTATTGGAGTGGAAGTAAAGCTTGTGCATGTGTGGCCAGTTCCACAATGATTGAGATTTATAAAACACAACGAGACATACATGCAGCTTCATAAATCTGATGAAAAGAATGCATATGCACATTTCTATCTTTGTGTGTACACAGAGTTTTAAGGGTGAATCTACCATTTTTTATGCATCTTGGCGCTGGTGTTTCTCTGTCTCTGTTGTACCGAATAGCTTCAGTCCAGAAAAAGTTGTGTGAAGAAATTAAAACTTTGGCTCCAGTCTCACCTCCACACAGCTGGCCAATGACAGCGTGAAAAGAGTGTAAAAATTGTTGGATTTGGTTGGACTTCTGAAAGGTGTGTGAGGAGGGGGTTTTCGGAAGAGTTTGACCATACGACGAGTATTTCTAAAGACGCATACAGTTTGTTTGTTTTTTATTGTCCACCGTGAGTCTGTCCATATTATAGAAGTGCAAAGCTTAATTGGAGGAGCACTTTTCCACAATTTGTAGCCCAAAGCAATTTGGTCAGAAACAGCAATAATCTGTTTACATTCCAAAACGACAACAATCACAATTGATTTCCAGCACTAAACAACTATACATATGGCTGAATGGGATTGGATGATATTTACCAGGAGAAATATTTTGTAATCAAAGGTGTGCTGAGTAATCTTCTGTCATCATAGTTTTCAGTTTTAATTTCAGGATGGTTGCATGTGATGTTAACTTATAGCAGGTTGATACTCTATTGCTAGTGATAATTAGGCTGCGCATCATCTCTTTAAGAGACCCTTAAAGTCTCTCCTGAGACTCCTGACCCAAATGTGCATGAATGTTATAGATGTCATAGATGTTTTGTATGTTTATGTGTGGATATATTTGTGCTGTGGTTGCTTAATATGCCTCTGCCTACCCAGTGTTACTTTTTTGCAACAAGAAAAGTAACACTGAGTAAATGATGGTGATGGGTCGCCAGTAACAACTGGAAGTGCAAAATAATCTCAATTTGTTGTAATGTAATATTATTTTTGCTTTAATGGTAATAATATTTTAAGTGTTATTATGGTGATGTTAATGCATCATTGTTGTCATAGTTTTCATACAAGTTTGTGATGTTGAATCAGTTTTGTAAATACATTAAATTCTTTATCTTATGTACTTTGTTTGTATGTTTACAATGTGTGGTTTACTTAAATGAAACTGCAGGCAGGTCTGGGAGTCCCATTTAATAAGCCATTAGTGGGTTGCTAATATATTTCTTACAAGCAGTGGACAGCTGTTGTGGCCGAATATGAAATGACAATAAATGCATTACGTTTTTTATAAATAGCAAGAGGTAGCTAATGCATTCACTTATGAAGCTGTATATTTTAACATAAAGAGCATAAAATTCCATGCAAGGATTTTGACAGTCTGTAAACATACATGGCGCCCTGTGGAACCTCAACAAACAAAACTTACATTTAATATCCAATGGTCCTCACCAAAACACGTGTGCATCCTTTGGATCTAACAAACAAGTGAAATGCATTTCCTGCCACTTTAAACATTAGTTAAGCCAATTTGTGAAACATTTTCATTTCTTCATTCTTTACATCCATGTTTGCACACTCGCAGTCTTGTTCACTGCCTTTGCGAGAGCATTGCTATGCTGTTTTCGTGTTATTGCCACAAACTCAGTTGCATGCACATTACAAACAAAACCGGTACCCACACATTGTATGTGTCTCTCATTATTCAATGACTTTTTTCAGGTTTTGCGTCACTCGCAACGCAACACACAACAATGACGTCAAATCTGAAGCGAAAGAAGAGCCGCTGTATACTGAGATTATGGGTTCGAGTCCTGTCTCAGGCGTGAAGCAGAGTGGTGCAGCGCAAGCGTGCTTGGCTCATACCCCAGAGGTCGATGGATTGAAACCATTCTCTGCTAAACCACCACTTTTACAAGGAAAGTCAATACATTTGGATTGATTGCTCCGAAAAATCAAGATATTTCAAGTCATTGCCTTGGACTCTGGGAATTCTTCTTGCATCACACTTGAGATCTACATCCTGTACTCCCCAAGCTCGATCACTGTCAGGAATTGACTGCAAGCCTTCTCTGTAATTGGACATTAATTGTGAAGGTGCAATTTCCTTTTGACCAGATTGATTGCTGTTTCCACAGACTTTACACTAATGAGGCCATCATGAACGTAGAAGTTGTTTCTGATCAAATTGGCTGCTGCCAGGAGAAGATGCTGCTTGGATTTAAGAGTGTCTTTTGCCTCACTCGTAACCCAACACACAACAATGACGTCAAATCTAGAGCGACAGAAGAGCGGCTGTATACTGAGATTGTGGTAGTTCAAGTCCCATCACAGGTGTGTAGCAGAATGGCGTAGCGGAAGCGTGCTGGGCCCATAACCCAGAGGTC
>JAVQJL010005394.1:0-10193 GCA_036024295.1 Nannoperca obscura
CACACACACACACACACACACACACACACGATTGTTTGAGTCGTTTTGGGTCCACTAAATGCTTTTACAAAAGGCTAGCAGGCAGTGCTTTTAGTGACATGGCAAAGGAAACAAGCACAGTAGTGTGAGTGTAAATAAGCATCAGGTCACATGATTGTGTAGCTCGCTCTCTCTCTCTCTCTCTCACCCTGTATTTATTCTTGCCCAGAGGAAAGGTCATGCCCTTCATCAAGTTGTCATATGGTCAATACCACTAATGTCAGTTAGATCATGCTCAGAGCAGGGTCAAAACCAGGTTGGATCATAGCCAAAATAAAGAACACTAGTCCTAAACTGTCAACATCACTATAATAAAGCCATATATGCTTCCATACTTTTATACATGGTCTTGTGTCTTTTCTTAGTTCATTATTCTCAAGTTATCAAGTAATTAACCCTAGGCTTGCTACTTACCAGTTGTATGATCCACTGGTCCAGTCCCATTCAGCAGCACAGAGTGCAGGTGAGGGTGAGTCTTCTCCAGGGCCGTGCAAAACTCTGCGAAATGGTCTCTGTCCTTACTTATCAGTATCTTCAGGAGAAGGTCCACTTTTTCCGAGTTGGAGGAGCAGTTGTGTCCCAGCTCGTAGCGTTCAGACTGGCTGAGGGTCCCGCAGTGAGCCAAAACATCCACAACTCGGTCCGCATCTGTTATCGACTCCACCAAGTTCTGGTAACATTTCTCCAACAACTCTTTATGTTTGGGCTCCATCTCTTCTCCTTCCCTTTGTTAACCAAATATAGCGTCGGGACAAATCCAGCTGAATGTTTCCTGGTAGTCAACTTCACTTCGTGCTACTACTGCGGCGACTCGCCGAAACTATCCCGCTCAGCCCAGTTGGGACGGTTTTCCACCCGAATTGAAGCATACACAAGAAGTAGCCATATTTGTTGCCCAAGGCTGTTGACTGCACGAAGATGACAACACATTTTCCCAACCGCCGCTCCGTCCTTCCCGAAAAAAAGACGTTTGTGCCTCTTTAAGCTCCGCTCCGCGTACGTTTCGAAGACATTGTCGTCCTGAAACCAAGTTCTTTCGACATGTTGAAAAGTGTAAAAAAAACTCTTCAAGAGCTCTCTCTGTCAGACTACAAACTCCGCCATGTCTCACCGTTCAAGCAGCTGTAGCTCTATGCCAATCATATTTCCGTGCAATGGACATTTAAGGTAAACGTAGGCGGGGCTTTGTTTGTAGACGCACCTGGTTCCCAGTCGCTATAGTTCCCATTACGAAATATATAACTTAGAAGATAGACTAAATCATATTTAACAACAGTGGTGGAAAGTAATTAAGTACATTTACTCAAGTACTGTAGTAAAATTTTTAGGTACTTGTACTTCATTCGAGTATTTTCATTTTACGCTATTCTATACTTCTACTCCACTATTTATTTGATGTCTGCAATTACTTTGCAGATGCTGATTAGTAATAAAAATATGATCAACAAATAAATTATATATTATGGTTAAAAATAAGACATCAGGCATTTCACAAGCTACCTTGCAGTATAGTAAGAAATGTGCAACACATTTACCAGCTGCAACATTAAAGTAGCCTAATGTACATATTAATGCATCAATAATTATAATATACATCATTCTGATATGGGCCATTCTGCACAATGAGTATTTTTACTTGTTGTACTTTAAGTATATTTTAATGCTAATATTTTTACTTGTAACAAAGTATTTGTATACTATGGTATTGCTATTTCTACTTAAGTAAAGGATCTGAGTACCTCCTCCACCACTGCTTACCAAATATTCTTCTAGCACGTTGTGGAGGGTTGGTGGTGTTCAATCAGAGATGGAAAGACAAGGTTGCATTGTCATTTAAACAAAACAAAAAGGTTTATTACCAAAGACAAGGACTTGTTTCCTACTTAATGCATGTATTTGTGTCTGTGTTGTGTGGATAAAATTACTTTTGTATTCACTAAATGGGAAACAAGGCCATAGCCAGGATTGTGGAAATAAGAAAAAAACAAAAATGGGAATGTGTGATGACAATTGGGTAATTTCAATCTCCTCCAAAAAAAGATATGGATAGAGATTTAAGGTTTTGACAACCGCTGTTGATGTCAAGAACGTACTTTCAATCTCAAATTCTAATAGTCTAAAATTGTTTTATTCAGCCTCTAAAATACTGTCCGTGCGGGTTTTTAAATTATTTTCTTTACTGTGGTGATTATGATTATGATTATGACTGTAGAAAATGATATTTTTATCTCTTTTATCTCATATCTTACAGGTACTAAATGTGTTTGGTTGTTATACCACATTGCACATTGAAGTCCCATGGTATCATGGTATAATCCTAAAAAGGCTACTACAGCAAATTCTCAAAAATACTGTTCTCACAGATGATGATTTTATGGGGGAAACATTGAGCTAACAGTTTCTACAGTTAAGCAATTGTTTAATATTACAGCACTACACATCATGCATGCATTATGTCCTTTCGAATAGGCTATCAATTTATTAGAAAGGAATCACATAGCTTTAATTTCTTGATCTGATCCCTTTCTACAGCAGATTGTACACCTAGAGATCATACACCTGACTGTTCCTCATCTGGATCGTCCCCTTACACATCTGCTGCTGGTGCTCTGTAAACCTTCTTCTGCTCAGCATAATGCATCAGATCTCAAAGGAGGCTGACATTACAGAAGACTGCGATCCTTAAGAAGTATCTAAAAGCAATTAAATCATATGCAAGATTACCTATATGCGCTTATCTGTAGACTTCAAACAGACAGCTGAAGTGTAGCGTTGCTGAATGTGGAAACCTAGTTTAAGCTCATTTGCCATAATTGCTGACAGTACTTTGTATTATTATTGTATTGCCTTTATGAGGACTGTGACTCTCATCTGGAGCTAGCTAGAGTGCACAGGGACTGGCTTTAAAGCTTAATACGGTACACAGTGTGCCTATACATTCTCCCCCCTCCAGCTTTAACAATGTAAGTGGTTATGCAACAACTGAAATTATTTATTTTTCCTGCAGGGAAAATCTATTTGGCACTTACCAAGAAAACTTGTTGGACTGTTTAGGAATTATGCAAATTTCTAAAATCATTGCACTAGATTTAAACGAGAGGCTCTTGAACTCAAACACTTCAAACTCATGCTGTTGTTTTGCACTGAAAGCATTAAGTGGAAGCCATTTATAGTGTAATATGTTGTCTTCTGACAGATAGTGCGCTGCTCTTCAAAGCTGGATGCATGCAGACTGTATACACAAATAAAAGGAACAGGTTGGACGGGTTTTATTTTCCTATTTTGTCAAATATCAGAGGATGAACCTCAAGCTGTGCAGGCTCCAGCTCTGCAGGCTGGATAGTGATATCTGCTGCTACATCTCATTATGTGTTGTTCATCTAATCCTGCGTTTTGTAATTTGCTCATATGCACTCATGAAGTTTAAAGCGGGATTACGTCCCTGGCAACCAAATGTCACTTAACCGCTCATTCCTCTTAGGACGGCTGGAGAAAATCCACTGCAAATCAACAATTTGGTCAAAACTTACTTTTACTGATTGTCTATAAGACAGTATTAACATTAGAGGCCAGTGATGGGAATGTGAATTAAGGTAAAATGTGGACTAATCTCAATAGATTCACAGAATTAGAATTCAGATTACCTCCGATCTCTCTTCAAACTAATCTTTGTATTCTGTTTAGTTTAAAATGACCATAACATAAAGAAATTACCAATAAAACACAAGTCATTTGGCATACAAGAATTCAAAGACGTCATTATTTTCATTAGATTCTTCTTCCTGATTTAGATCCATTTTAAGAGGCAATTTTTTTTGCAAAGAATTACTTAAAATTGAAATGAAAATCAGAATCAGCTTTATTGGCCAGGTATGTGTACATACTAGGAATTTGACTCTGGTATTTATCTCACTCTCAATATACATACATGCAGTAGACAAACAATGTACAAGAATAAAGTGCAAATGAGCAGAGTGCAAGGGATAAATATAGCTATGATATAACTGTGGTTAATGTACAGGCTGCCTAATTTACATGAGGTAAATCCTTTAAATTGTCATTAAAGAGAAGACAAAGCTCCGGGGGCATGATGGGAAGTGTGACGGCTAAAAGCTAATCAAAGGCAGACGTTCACAGCTTCCACTTCCCGCAAATACTGATGACGCGAACAGATACTGTTGATTGACACAACTGTCGTGCCCAAATGTGCCTGACATCCCCAATAAGGCAATGTATCACTGTGTGTGTGTGTGAGATCAAGTCCCAAAAAGTGGGGGCTGCATCCTGCTATCACGGCCACATGTTAATAATTAAAACACTTTTTCTTGAAATCAGGATCAGGAAAGTGTTTTGTCTCTAAAAGTAAAAGCGAGCCAGATGGGCCCCCGATTTCCTTTTGACCTATATATTTCAGGACGTATAACAGTCTTGACTAGAGAGAAAATACACAAATACCAACATCAAATATTCATCCATTTTTGTCCTCTGGCTGGTGGAAGCTTTTCATTTTGAGTGTGTATGAGAAATAGTTAAGTGAGAAAGGTGTATAAGAAGTGAGGCTCGGTTCCCATCACAGCCCGTCTTGAGGCTGCACTTTGAGGCCAGTGAGCACAACAGAAAGAAGTTTAGGACATCCGTGTCTCCAATATGGACACTATTTATAGCCTTGAGAAAAGCTCTCTGTGCCATATCACTGGAGCTGCAAAGCAAACCTGGACATTTTCTCCCTCTCTCAGATTACACAGCACGCACAGAAACATCACTTATGTAAGCCACATTACTCGCACCTTTTAAACAGAACGTGCAGCTCGTGATGCTCTGAGGATGAGGGGTGGGGGTGTTGACTCGCTCGTGGTAATACAGACCAAGGTGGTGAAAACAAGACCGTCTTTGAAATGCAAATTGCTCATTGTGTGCTTGGCTCAGAGCAGAAAATCCACAGTCAATGTTTCATGCAAAAACAGGATCCCCATTTCACAAAAGACAATTCAGATATGCCCAAATGTTTTTTATTTATTTAAATGAGAAGTTACCGTTTCTCAGGAGTATCAGGACTATCATATGGCAAACTGTTACAAAACTAAAAAGGTATCCATTCAATTCCAACCAATAACATGCTACAAGGAAGACTGCAAAGTAAAGTTAATGCTATAGAGATTACAATCAAGGCCAAACTCTGTGTCAGCAGGCAAAACAATCACAGAAGTTAGAAATGACTTAATGTGAACCAAGCGCCCCCTACTGGCAGTAAAACATACAAACCAGAAAAATACAGACAAAAATGTAAACAAAATATTGAAAACCAAACAATGTAAGGATTACATTTCTGCAGCCATACAAGTCTGACTGATTGATTGATTGATTGACTGATTGATTAATTGATTGCAATTTAAACCACAGTGAAACAACAACTAGCTCTGAACAGTTTACACAGCAGCCCCGGACAAAAGGCACAACATGACCCTCTGTAGGCTTTGGCTTCAGCGTCAGCGTTCATGAAAAAGGCAACTTGTCTGTAAATGGTGAAGAATTGTCGGAAAATTTTACATTTGGAGAAGACAAAGTCAAGCAGATATAAAGTGAAAAGCTCATTTGCATAGACTTGCAAGCAGGAGTAAAATTCTGGTTAGATAACATGGCCATTTCAAAAGATAGAGGAGATGCTTTTTGCAGGTCGTCATTTCTTACATTCAAAAATTACCTGGAATTTAATGGTGACCCGTTAAACAAGCATTTAATGATAATTTCTATTCTGTGTCAGAGTCATTTGCTAAAACTTGCATACTAGCCTCACACAGCTTTGGCTTGTACACAGTTGAAATGCTTGGCAGTGAAGTAAACTTTACCCCAGTAACACAGAAACAATTCATGTATAAAGCAAATGTTTTCTTGTATATGTACTATATATAAGGTATATGCAACACTCGTTCTTGTTTTGCATCTTTAATTTTTTCTTCTTTTGTGAAACTATCATTCCTCCAAATAAGTTTTTCTTTAATGATAATTAAGCAAATTGTGTTTATTGGACATTTTAAATACTATTCTATAATATACTGTTTTATAGTTTTATATATTTAATTATAGAATTTCAGGTACCCACTACTGTATCTTTTAAAAAAATACTCATTAATATATATTTACTATTTGGCAATCATGTACTACACTACAAAAGCACAAAAAAAACAACATATATCATGTCACTTAGAAGAATACAAAAGTAATAATAATGATTGACTAACTTTAAGGGCATGCATCAGTGGTAATATAAGGTCCTATAACATTGTTTCAGTGTGGACATACATTGTCCTTATGAAGGGTTTTCTTCCTTTCCTTCTAGTCATTACCTCCACAAAGCTTCAACAGCAGCTTCTTGTAATCTCCGGAGGTATCACCCTGAGAAACAAAGCCAAACTCAATATGAATTTCAAATGATCGCACAAACGTATCGCATAAAAGCAAAATACGTAACTGAAATGTGTTTAACGGGACTTACTGAGATGTGAGTGTACAGTGACTTTCCGTAGGTCTTCACATACACCTCCCTGATGTCCAACATATCTACCTCAGAGCGGGACACCATGATACGGATGAGGGTTCTGTCCTTGGTCCCTGCTCCCTGTCAACACATCACAACGCAACACCTCATTGACTGCAGCAGTGAAGTCTTCTCCTATGCCCACCCCCCCCCACGACGACAGCAGCGCTGCAAACAGTTGGTTTGTGATCACAAAAATAAAATGTGATGATAAACAACAGGTGTACCTGCATGGCCTTATGGAGCCTTTCTGCAAAGTAGGCAGGGGTGTTCTTGATGCATTTCACTAGGAAAGGGGAGCAAATGTAAATTGATGAGTCTCGTTTGAATCTGCAAAACCAGACAAATGTTTAGATTGTGATAGAACACACCACAGACATTGTAAAGAGGTATATTTCAAAAGCTGACTGCTTGAGGCTGACAGCACAAAAAAATAATCAAATGCAACACAGCCGAATAATACACTAGAGAAAGAGAGGTGGCTGTATGTAATTCATCCAACAACACTTTCTCCGTTCCATTTTCCCTTCATTTGAATCATAACATGTTTGGATGAACCCCAAATTGTATATTATGGTATTGCATACTGGTTTACTTTGAATAGGAGGGTAAATTATTTTATGTGTTAAATACATGGTAGTTTCAACCAAGTCATCTGTCTGAAATTAGTCATCTCAATAAAATGTGATGGTGCTACAGGAACATGATAAACTAAAATGTCTTCAACTATGTGGTTTTCACTCTGACACCTTAGATGACAGTTTATCACTACATTGTGGTGCAGCTGAACATTTTCCTTTTTTTAAATGACATATTCAGAGACTTGTGAAGCCTTTAGTCTTTCAATCTATCATTTGCTTTTGATTAGTCACCAAGTAATGAAAAAGGTATTTAGGTCAAACAGCAGCCTGTTTGCATCTGCAAGATATTTTTAGTCCTTCAAGGAAAGCCTTGCAGAAGAAACATCTTGACGAATGACTCCAATATATACTTAAAGCTTCAACATGTTTTTGGAAAGCCACTTCCGTTTGGTTGAGGTTTGGAAAAAGGGACCCAAAGAACCTACCCACAGCCACCATGCCAGACTCCAGATTACCAGACATTTCCCTGCAGACACTCTTCTCAATGTCTCTCCCACACATCTGCTGGTACTCCTGGAAGACTGAGTCACAATCACAGGCGAGAAAGTTACAGCCATAGTATTTAAAAGACGTCAAATATGTACTGAAAGGTCAACATGTGCAGAAGTCTTATGGAGAACTTGGAGAGATGTAGCAAGGAATGTAATGTTGTGGAAGTACAACAATGTTGAAATTACACACCTGCTCGGAGGTGAGGCTTGCTGCGAGCACACAGGATGGCATTAAACTGAGACTCATCAGTTCCGACTTTGTTTTCCCCAGCAGCATACAGTTTCTGTTTCCCCACACAGACAAACAAAGATGGTCAGGTTTACCATTTACTTTTCAAGAAAGCTACAAGACCAAACCAAATGTATAACCTGTACCTGAGCGTCCTGTTTGGCCAGCGAGAGGTCAACAGTCTCCCTTTCATCACGATTTCCCTAGATAGAGTAAGACATGTTGTGTTTACTAAAAACACATTACTTGGGCCGAGTACATTGGCAAAGTCAATACTTAAAAGTTCCCATGATCTCAGATCTGTTGTGAGAGAGAGCTCATTAGGAGTCAGGAGTAAAACATGGAGCAGCTACCTGACAGAGCGAGACCAGGAGTCTGCGAAAGTGACCGGAGGTGTCGCTGGTGATGGCGTCCTCCAGGCTTTTCCCGTACTCTGGAAAGAAGGTGTGGCTTTTACTTTTAGGAAAATACATGTATTTGCATTTTGTTTAGACACCACTTTTTCACAATCCATTATCAGAAAGTACAAATAAAAGAGTCGTCGCACTAGTTAAAATCAAAACACACATTTGTAACCTACCTGAACCTATTATAAACTTAATTGATTTGCAGTTTTAATTAAAACAAAATACTAATAATACTGCCGGTTTAAAGACAATTCAAAAAGGTGGACAACAAACAGTTATGGGGTGCAGTCATTTTTTGCACACTATGAATCTAACATAAATGTCAGGATCAGAACTCACGAGCTTTGTAGATTGCAACGATTTCACGGATTTCTGCATTGGAGCGTGATGAAAGAATCTCAATCAGACAAGCTTCATCAGTTCCTGCGCCCTGAAGAAGTATATAGAAAAGCCTTAGTAAGACATTCAAAGACATACCTGCATCGCAGAGTAAAAGTGGTGAACATTCAGTGGTCATCAGCCAGTAACTCGGGCCTCAACTTGTCTTGCCTTCACTTGCATTTAGTCACACAATGTCGTTGGGACTACAAAACCAAAACTGAGACAATAATTAGAAGTTCCGACCTTTATAGCCTCTCTGAGTTCGTATGCATCGAACTGTGAAGGGCTCATCAGCATAGCCAGAACCAGATTCTCAAAGTGTCCAGTTAGCTCAGACTTCAAATCATGAAATAAATCCTGAGAGGGAAAACACAAAACCATGAGAGCAAGGTCCGCCTTGATGTGGCTGCCATACAGAGAAACAACAAGTTACAGAATGAACTTCAACTGTTACAAACAATCAAAAATCTGCAATAAAATATTAGAAAGCGTACCTTCCCATAAGTCGTTTTATAGGCTGCTACCATTGGAACCCTCTGCTTGTTGGAACGATTTCCCAGAAGTTCAATAATGGCGTTTTCATCAGTGCCTGTTATAAATATTTTTCGAATCAATTACATAAAAGGGGGAATGAGCAAATACAATACTTCTGATGGGTTTGGCATATTTCAATGAATATAATTTACTGACCAAAACCCTTCATAGCTTTTCGAAGAACTTCAACATCCCTCAGTGGATCAGCCCCTGGAAAGTCTTTGATACTGCCCCTGTACCCTCTCTGTAAATAAAAAAAACCCCAGAACGTAACAAATAAAAACATTATAAGTTAAAATTCAGCACAGCTACAACAAATGTGTTTTATCTGTATGTCCAATGGAACATAGTTTCAGAAAAGTGTATCTTACAAAAATGGCAGGTGCTTGAGGATTTGACGGACCTCCACTTCCATATCCAGGCATTGAGGGGTTAGTCGCGGGGGCTCCGGGGTAACCTGGCATGGGCTGGCCTGGGGCGGGGCCCCCTGGGTATCCCTGCTGAGCCCCTCCTGGCTGCAAGCAGAGGACAGATGTAAGTGCATTGTTTCAAACTTCATACAGAGCAAATAAGGTTCAAGTAGAACTGGTGGAGATAAGATGATTTAGCTTAAGTCAGTCCATGTGTTATTAGTGACGTTGCAATGCAGAGGTGAAGAGTGAGATAAGAATGTATGTACCGCTCCTTGGCCACCTGGTGCGGCACCCCAGCCTCCACCTGCAAGGAAAATATTGACAGAACACTCAAAATGCAATTCATTCAACATCAGATTTTTTTTCTTCAAATATCTATCTATCTATCTATCTATCTATCTATCTATATATATACACACTACCGTTCAAAAGTTTGGGGTCACCCAAACAATTTTGTGTTTTCCATGAAAAGTCACACTTATTCACCACCATACGTTGTGAAATGAATAGAAAATAGAGTCAA
>JAVQJL010005398.1:0-62176 GCA_036024295.1 Nannoperca obscura
TTCATTTTACTGTATTTTTACTGTCTTTCCTTGATTTTATTACATTTTAGAGACGTTTTTTAACAATGAAAAATTGTAAATCTACTTAAATTTGACTGTTATTTTACGAAGAATATATACAGTAAAAAGATGTTATTTTATTGTAATTGACTGTTAAATTAAGTAAAGTTTTTTACTGTAATATTACGGTAACTGTTTGGCAACTTTTGCTGCCAGACATAATACCGTTTTTTTACGTTTTTTTTTTTTACAGTGTACATCTGACAGGAAGCTAAGCTGTCAGCAGTGCTGTTCTGTTAATAATTAAATCTAAAGAGGGATCAGAATGGCTGTAGTTCTGACACATTAATCATTGATTTAGAGAGTAAATGCATCTTTTATCATAACATGTAACAATCCCCTCTGTCCTGCTTTACTTTTACATCAGCACTCTGGATGACAGCTTCCCAGAGCAGAGATTTTTTCGAGCGTTCCTTTTCCAGCATATCACTTGTTTGTCATTTGAACTGGAAAGGATGGAGGACTAAACAAAACAAGACAGCTTGAATGATACCCCGAACTGGCGTCGCATGGGAGAAGTTAAAGTGGATGTTTCAAAAGTGACAGCTCTCCTACTTGACATTTAAATACTTTGCATTCTTCTTGGAGTACATGTGTTTTTTTAACAACAAATTATGTTCAATGTTTTTGTCAGGGGTGTCTCTTTTACAAGAAAACTTTCTTCATTCCCCTTTATCTACATCATTTATAACATTTGATATGAAATTCCATTATGTCTTCAAGTGGTAATAACTACAAAAGCTGTGTTGGTCTCATTTAACATATTCTTGACCCTGCACCAAGGTTATGAGCAAATGGAGCCCTGTACAGTAATGTGTGTGTACTGATAGCAGAAATAGCATTTATAAACCACTGTACTGGATTAATTACCTAAAAGAGTGCTCTTCATGCTGAATTCCTAAGAGAACAGGGTGATTTGGTTCATAATGAGGCTTGCTCATTACAATGACAAGTCCTCTCGGCTCATCAGCCAGACTTTGAGAAGGCAAACTCAAGTGCCAAGTCTGCTGCCTTAATTTAAGCTTTTATTAATATCAAATTAACAATAAAAGCACACTGACAACTGTGAGATCTTAGAAGTTTAACCTCCTCGCTCAGGGGTGTCAAATATTAGTATTCTGCTTTTGTCAGTAGTTTACTGTATATCCATCTTGATTTAAACCATGTTTTATTTCACAGTTATTATAATTAGAAACAGAAACACATTGATGACATAGTATGTTGTGTAAAGTGGCAATAAACCTTATACTTAACTTGATTAAACTGCATGTAAGTGCTAAACTAATAGGCACCTGATATCAGTTCTCATCTTCACTGTGTAATATTGCAAAGAAACTAGTAATAACAATCTTGATAATCAAGATAATGTTTCAAGAGCATGCACACTTACTTTAACACAGTACCAACTGTACTGAAATATGCACTCTGGTGTGTTAAACACTTTGCCTAATGCCTCCTAACAGCTTGCTAGAAACAAGAGTTCATGAAAATATACTGGACGCAACAGGGAAAGTGGACAGTAACCACTGTGCTGTTTTCCCTTCATCACAGCCAAGTTCCCAGGCTGAGAGAATAAAGGAGAGAAAACCACAATGGCCCTGATTCATAAAATTACCTGTTACAGAGCACTGTTCCCAACTTGAAGCCATTTATAACAAACGGAAATCTGTGAAACTGTCCCTCCACCTTCATCAAAACTGGATTAAACGTCTGCCTGTATCTATAGGCACTGAACACCCAGAGAGAAGATTGTGGTTTGTGGCTCACACAATGTTAAGAAGTAATTTTCTTTCTACTTTGCTAGTCAGCCGCCACCAGAGTCTGTTTTTATGTTTGGGCCTCAATCTTTCAACCTCCCTTCTTTCTCCTTTTGAATCCCTTTCTCCCTGTCACCTTGCTGCTCTTTGCAAATCCCACTGTCTTCCTATGCACAGTAGTGTGCAGTTATGTCCTTGTGTGTGTGTGTGTGTGTGTGTAGAGGCTTCACTGTTGTGTCAAATGGCAACCACAGTAGTTGGTATCCTGGAGTTCCACTGTGTGGAAATAATAGATATATTTCTAACAATAAGACATATCTCATAAAGTCTTGCAGCATGAATGTAGGTCAGCTGAGTAATATTAGAAGGGATACGATGCAGTGTGAAGATCTGTTTCAAAATAAAAATGAATGAAATTACAAGTCAGCTGAGGATTAAATGCCACCAACATGACAGACTGAGGCTCAAGTGGTCAGCTATGAGAATGGACAGAGACAGAGGAGAGATTATACCTGAGAAGTTGTAGAGATGATACTAGCAGAGAGCATGGATACATATCGTGGCTAAAGAACCAACAGTTACAGTCACATATGACACACACAAACCAGCAGAAATCAGCTGTGAACACAACACTGACATATTAGCACCTTAAAAACCACAGAGTTTTCTATTTACACATTCACATCTAAGCAACATTAGCATTAATTTGGAATTGTGTTTCTGGCCACTTATAAGTTTAATAATTGACTCTCCTTTTAGAATTGTTTTTGGTCTCCACTAACTCCCGAGGGAAATAACTGGCTCTTTAGCACCTAAATGATGATCTGAAAGATCTGATACAGTTAAACTCTGTAGAGCTGAAGCTGCAGTGTCTTGTGATACTTTTCAGTAGTGAAATAGTCAAATCAGCACAAAAAATAACCTTGTGCTTAATTCTGTGGAAACATTCAAGTCGAAGTGAGTTAACAAGAGCTGTGACTTCCAATATGGCCACCAGAGGGTCTGTTATATCACCTGAAAGTAATCTACATTTATGTTTTTGTTTCCCTGTTGCTTTTTATCCTCTCCGTTTTTCTTCTGCCTCACCCCTGTCTTCCTCCATCTGCCCCCCACCACCAGCTCTTCCCACACACCCCTCCCTTTTCCATCTACCCTCCAAGTCCTATTGATTCCTTCGATTGTGGCAGGTGATGGCAGAGTGTTGTTTGCCATGACATAATTGTCCCATCATTGGCGCCGTGA
Source organism: Nannoperca obscura (assembly GCA_036024295.1). NCBI lineage: Eukaryota > Metazoa > Chordata > Actinopteri > Centrarchiformes > Percichthyidae > Nannoperca > Nannoperca obscura. The sequence continues at coordinate 3,060 of JAVQJL010005398.1, forward strand.
TGAGTGCTCCACTCCAGCCTGCTCATTTATTTATTAATGTGATGTGTCACCTGCTCCACACTCGAGAGAGAGAGAGAGAGAGAGAGAGAGAGAGAGAGAGAGAGAGCCGGGCAGGTTAAACAACTGCAGAGCCGTTCCTCATCGATTAACAGGGGTGGGGCGTGGGTGTGTGGAGGGGCTGCGGTAGGAGTACTTCAGGGTCAAAACCCGGCATTCAGAATACATATGTGTAATCAGTGGAATGGAAAAACGATTTGCAGGGGAATGGGAGCGGGATCAACCCCTCATGCTCGCTAGGTTATTTCAGTAATAAAAGCATGGATTGGAGCATGAATCTGTATTGACTGGAAGAATTGTGCTGCATCGACAAAGTGAGGACAAAGACACTAAACACCGCCTTTTTTTTGTGTGTCTCTGGGGCATGTGTTATTTTACCCACTGCTGCTAATTTCTATTTGTTATTTTAGTCAATCAAGACAGATAAGTTTAGGATTTCAAACGTTTATTAATGAATATTACACACTTTTCCATAGTCTGTTTTGGATTGATTATGGAGGAGAACTATACCCTTGAGTGATTTTCATGTGGATTTAAAGTCACACTAGTAGGATCACTCTGGTTACATTTCAGATAGCGAGCATTTGGCGCCAGGCAACATTGATGTTCTCTGTTTTAGATAGGAAGCAGCACGGCACTCGACCCTCTGTAATCTCATCACACAGCTAAATAGAGGGGGCTGTAGCTTCAAATAAAGGAAAAGGTTAGCAGTATGACACAATTATTATAGCACACTTTGCTAACAATTCAGCACCAGTTGCTGGGATCCTGAAGAGGAGTTTTCTGTTGAGATTACATTACATTTATTTAGCTGATGCCTTTAACTTCAGATTTAGTCTTTATTGTCCTTTATAGAGGAAATGTGTTTTCTGTTTGTACATAAAAATAACGTTCAAAACAGGGATTAAACAAACAAGAAAATTACAACAATACAAGTCTATTACATTGTGCCCAGGCTATTTTAAGCAGTTATTGCTGAGGGCACAAAACTCCTCCCAAAGTGTGTCTTAATTTTTTTGAAGATTGTTGTCTGTATCTGCAGCCAGAGGGGAGGAGGATGAAGCATGGGTTGAGAGGGTGGCAGGGGTCGAGTGTTATGGCCAGTGCTCCGCGAGTGGTAGTAGTGTCAATGAGGGTTGGCAGGTTGGTAGTGGGGAGACCAATTATTTTAGAAGATAAGTTAGTGATTTTCTGGAGCTTGTTTCTATTCTTCTTTTTCTGTTGTTTCTATTTTATCCAAAGCAACTTAACATAGGTGCATTCCACCATGTGGATACAACCCAAACATTGCAAGAATTATGCAAGTTCATCAACATTCCTTGAATAAGCTGACCTGCTTCATGTGCTATGTTTAACATATGTAGAACATTTTTCTTTTGTTTTTTAAGTGTCTGACCTGGAGGCATTGAAGAGAGCACAGAACAGGAAAACACAGCTGTGCAACCTCCTAAAGGAGAATGCCGATGTGAGCACTTCCACATTGGACTATACAAATGTCCTGACGCACAAAATCCTTGTTACACGGGGATTTTCAATTAAAGAGTAGTCATTCAAAACAAAAAAAAAGTGCAACTTCTTCCAAACCAAACCCAGCGACTACAAGAAATTACAAAAAGTGGAGTACAGGAAGGGCAAATACAACATTGTTACAGATGTCTTATACAGAGCTCTTCATGAAATCACTTCCACCAACAGCCTACTGTCAGCATGTGCAACCTTGCTGTCAGTCAAGGGGGTGGGGGGGAAAGGTTCTGCCCATTTTGGATGACAGGACGACCCAGTCGCTCAACACCTGTAACAGTCTGTAATGGACGTGGGAGAAGTCGGAAACTGGCGGAAATGGTTCAGAACTGTTTCCGCCAGTTATCAGAATCAGAATCAGCTTTATTGGCCAGGTATGTGTACATACTAGGAATTCTCAATGTACATACGTGAAGTAGACAAACAATGTTTTTATGATACAAACAATGTTTTTATGATTTTTTAGTTCCTTCTTTTTAGTTTTTTTTATTCGACAGGCACGTTCTTTCTTTACCTGATTTAAAACGTTTGCTTCTTGAGTCATTCTTCAAAATTATTAATATTAGCTTCCTATATATTGTTAGAGTTTTCGATAATAAAGTTTGTCGCCCCGTGTTTGTCTTTGTCTACACATAAAAAAAAATACATTCTCACCCAACTGTCTTTTTTATGTAGGCTAGAGTAGAGATAGAAATAAAATACGTTATGAAATGAAATATGCCCAAATATAAAGTCTTTAGAAAATAACCTTTTTAAGGACATAAACGTTGTCGCAAGTTCATTATCAGGTGAGGGCGCATCCATGTTTGTTTACGTTGTTGACATCAGTCAGTCCATTACCTGCCGAGTGCATTGTGCTGTTACATAAGTGGGAGAGTCGTGTGAAGGCTGTGTAGAAGCAAGACATATATCCTGTTTTATTTTAGGTAATTATTTTACATGTTACAGTGTTGTCCCTGGTTACAACCCTCCATAGGCCCATGCTTATACATTGAACACGTTTGGTCACCCCTTCCTCTAATGGTTTGGTCCAATTTTGTATTTATGTCTTACAGCAGGGACAGTATACAGGTGCCATGCCAAGCCAACTTTATATTTCAGAGATAATTGTGAACTTCAGGCAATGTTTTTATTCTCCCTTCTAAACATACACACACGCACACTGACAAATTGGATTTGTAGCATTTGATGCACTTCACTTAGAAATAGATTTTATCAGTCTGTACTTTGGAATGGATGGCCATGAAATGAAGAACTTATCTAAAAGAGGCAACATTTCCCATCTGCTCCTCTGATATCTGAGAAACTGTTAATGTGGCAGCTCCTGCCATCAACCTTCCGTGATTAAAACATTAAATATCCAGATACAACAAACTCCTCTAATGTCCTTAGGCAAAGTACTGTACCTGACAGCTGTGAAGAAGTGATGACAGTTTCAGTTGACATTGATTAGCGAACCGCTTTTTTCCACTGTGTTTTATTTATTACTATAAATAATGTGCAGAAAAGAGAATCCAGGGGAGACAAATTAAACTTAAAGTGGGTATTTATCCTAAATCCATTGTCATATCAGAAGATACCCAATCTTTTGCTAAGCTTATTTAAATAACATTGAAATCATTCAGAGATGTTGGCTTCCCAATGGCATGCTTTCAGTCTGGGGATTTTCCATTTTGCCTCTAATGTGAGATCTTTATAGAGTGGTTTAGCTGCTGATTTGGCAGTGCGGATCCTTGTCCTGAGGTTGATCCAAGTGCAAGCGTTAGACACCAATATTTTAGATATTTGGATGGAGAGGTCATGATGGCATTCACACCAGTAACATATAAGTTTGAACACTATAAGTGAAAAAGTTGAAAGTAAAATTTAAATTTGAAATGAAATATATTCCCAAAGCAAAAAGCTCTTTTGAGGACTGATAATAATGAGGTATGGAGATGAATTAGAAGGATGAAACAATATAATGTCTGTATGTAATTAGAACACATTACATGCAATTTATAGTACCATTTCTATACAAGACAGAATATAATCCATATTGATCATTTTAACCTAATGTGAATATAAAGGAGAATGATTTTGTAACATTTATATTTTCATTAATGAATTGGTTGGGATCAGCATTTAAATTTATTTTGCATCTATTGCTAGAAGATTTTTTTGCCACATTAGTGGCATGTCAACTATCTCAACACAAGTATTGGATGGATTGCAGTTCTGTAGAGTCTTTCTTAGTCTCCAGAGGATGATCCATTAATGTTTCATTTAGCACCATTATCAGGACAAATATTAATAAGTCCAATACTTTACCTTATGAGAAAATTCATGCAAAACTCATTGCATTTTCTTCATCCGACTCTACTGTAAATAGTGCTAATCAGCAAATGTTTGCATGTTAATCTGCTAAACTAAGATGAGGAACACAGTACTCATTTTACAGTACCTGCCTGTTAACAGTGTAGTGTTGTGCCTTAGTCTAGCATAGATCTAGGCTCTTACTCTTGTTTCTAGTTGTGTTGTGTTGTGTTGCAGGGAATTAAGATCACAATACCAGCACGGCTTAAAATGTTCTTACTATGAACATAGTAAGATTGTTTTGCAGCAGAAACTAGTCATTTAAGAAGCCATTTAACTTTTCTCATGACCAAACTCAGTATCCAAAAATGTAAGAATCCATCAGAAGCTGTTTGAATCATTAGAGGAGAGGCTTTTCTGCTGTCAAGCAGCTCTCTGATTAAGACTCTCTTCTCTCTGCTGATTGCTTGTGAGTGGGTGAAAATATGCCTTCTGTCATAATAAGCGTTTACTCCTTATCCTTAACATCAGGTATGGCGGTAACATGGGAAAACCATATGAGCACCAATTCTGAACGTTTTGATTCTGAATCTTCCTTGTGAGAGGAAAGCTACAGAAAATGTTGTCTGTCAAAGGGGTGGTGCTGATGCACAAAACAGCACAACTCAGCACGATTCTGAGTCAGAAACAGCACACAAGAGTTAAAAATAGTCAAATATAACTCACCAGCAGGCACCTGTTCTTGTATTTATTTTTTAATTTTGGGCAGAAATATGATTTTATATTTACAGTTTCTAAAATAAAGGCAGGAATGGAATGTGTAGATGCAATTACAATAGATATGTAATTAATCTGCATCCCACACTGAGGTCAAAGGTGAGAGGCTTAACAAATCAATGTCATTGGATTGCTTCCAGTTATCCAGTTATCCACAACCAATATGGTGGGTCATTCATCATTTACACGTTACTCATTTATTATCTTGTTTTGTCACTTTCCCTCCTACATATTGCAGGGCTGAAACAACCCTGGGTGGTAATTCTCAATGACACCTAATATTGTAAAAACCCCAAAAGTTCAAAAAGTTTCAAAACCAATCTTAATTGCAGTGAAGTTATCAGTAATACAATAAATTAAGATGGTTTTGATTAATGGTTTTAATCCAAAAGTTTAAGAAACAAGGCTTTGTAGGGGAATAACTGATTTTAACTTTAAAGAGATGCTGGCTTTCTGTTTCACTTGAATTCTCTGATCATGTTTTTCAGACACAATATCAGTTAATACCATGCACAGTGGGGACCAAAGAGCTTAACAGGGTATTGAAAAAACAAGTGGCGAGAGAGCTTAAGTGTGAGTGTGTGTGTGTGTTAAAAGCACTCCTAATATCACAGAGTACATTAAGCCTGTGAGGAGCTGATGATTGCGCTTGATTTAAAAAAAAAATCGAAAGACAACCAGAAAATAATATTCAAGGATAGGAGGCTGAGAATTGTTTTGAAAAAATATATCTAACCACAAACCATTTTTTGGCTCATCTCAGATTTCACCTCTTTCCAGTACACAGTAACGGAGCTGCGCAGTATCAAAAGCAGTCAGGCGTGAAGAGCTGTTTGGTATCATAGCTTGAGAGAGAGCCAAAGCCTTCAAGGCAAACTTACTCCCATGTGAAAACACTCTCAGTCAAACCACTGCCTGTAGAATCTAAAACTTGATGGTTTTGGTGAGTCCTTGAATACCTTAGTGTTAGTATTTTACAACAATCCTTAAAAAAAATGTCCGTGTGGGGTATGACATGCATGCAGAGGAAATAAATCTGCCAAATGGAAACAGAATTATGGGACTGCAAAAACCTTGAGCAAGAAGTAGTTATTTTTTCATTTTCTCCACAAGGTGTGCTCACTAGGAGCATTTATTAAGGTCAGCCATTTACACCAAACCTGCTTCACAGATTAAAGTTTAATCACAGTAGAAGTGGGAATCATGAATCACTTAAAATCGTCACCTAACCACTTTGCTGATTTGAACTGCTCCATTGAGTTGAACAAACATATAGTAGCTAGACTATGTAGTTTGTTCACATCACTATTCAGATGTACTTCATATGTACTTATGTACTCATACTTAGGTACATACATCAGTGAGTGAATGCATCATCATTCAGATGCATTTCAGTGTTTCCATCCTGTCTGATTTGCTCACTAGATGCTGATGTTCTCCATGCGAGATTGCATGTGCATTAATATGAAATGGTGAACAGATCTTCCTTCAAGATGTCACAAATCATTCTGGAGTTGCTTTCACGATACAAACATGTGAAAATGTCACACAAATAATGAATAAATCTCTCTAAAATGTACGTGTAAAAAATGTAAAAAGTGTACAGAAAATGTTTTTGGTATAGCTTTTCAGCTAGAGAGTGGTAAAGAAATGTCAGCAAAACTAGCTATTAGACTTAGATCGTTCTTTTGCGTAATGTATATTTTAAGTGTATATGAGCAAAAAGGCTGTGGGTGCGTCGACAGGAAGCCTTGATCACATCAGGCAAAATGACACAGGAATGGGAAAGGTTGAAAGCTTCATTTTATTTTCACACTCTCAAAGACGCCACGGTGCTAATATGAGAAAGGCCATTAAAATGCAATTTGGGCCTTGTGTTCTGTTTGAGCAGTCTGGAGGAGTGTACAGATGAGCCACTCACTCCTGTGTCTGTGTGTAAGCGTGAAATATTGATTGTTGATGCCCATTTATTTTTTGGGGGTCATCCTTCGCTCATTGACCTCTGTGTAATTACTGTTGCAATAACTGGGAGTATTTAAACCCATGATACTCTGATCTTGTTTACATCCCCTTCAAGTGTTAGACTTGCAATAAATGAGTTAATAATAGACCCTAAACACCATTAGAAGGCAACACATTGAAGATTTCTCTCTCAATATGTCATTGTCAAATGAACTGCAACACCCTGTACGATGTTCTATTGCCCCTTTGAGGCACTTTGTATGTCTTTATTTCCTCTCTGCCCACTTTTATATACAACTTCTCATTTATCAGCATTACTGAGAAGCAAAGCCAGGATCTCTCAAGTTTGATCAAATGAAAGCTTGAAGCCAATCATCTGAGCCCACTGTTTGCAATTATGACAGTTATATTTTAAATTATTAATTCCTTTTCCCATGGCATTATGGGATGTGCTATCAAAACTGATCTCACATCAAGGCATCAATGAGTAAATCCTGAGTAAATGCAAGGACAGCCTTCATAGAGTTTCTTTAACTTGTTTACTCTTCCATTAATAATGATGTTTTTGCAAATAGATAATGTATAAGTGAAACATTTGAACAGCTCTTCTTTTTGTAAATAATTTCAGAACCTCTCACGGAAATGCGGCCACTGTACTTACTGTCTATCTGTAGTCATTCTCAGTTTAAGGTGAATGTGCATTAGAACTTGCTAGGTGAGAAAAGAAAACATGTAAGCACTCTTCACACTCCCAGTGGGAATATTTAGTCTATGGAAACGAGACACATTTGGGATTGTTGGTTTTAGCCAAAGTGATATATCTCTGCTATTAGGGGAGTTGTGGTAGAGCACAGGTACCCAAGATGTGCCTACATTGTGTAACAGTCCCTCTGTGAGACCAGAGTGACTAATTCATTTTGTGTATTATGCATCCAGATACAAAGACTTGACATTTAGAGAATACTAATTGCTTTGCCTGGGTTCCCAGTCATATTTAGCTGTTAAATTGCACTATTTTATCATTAGCTCTGCCGGACAATTAAAATGCAAATACCACAGACTTCAAGCAAAACAGTGGGTAGCCACTCATTTGCTGTTTACATTTTTCAATAGGGCATGTATCCATAATCTAACTGTATTAAGCACACAGCTCAAAACTGTGGTAACAGTAATCTATCTGTCGATTACATCTTTTCATTGTTTTAAAAGGACAGACATGACACGTGGAATTAACAGTGTGATTCAACTTTCTTGTAGCTGACACGTGGTGATATTTGAGGCACTGTGCCAATGAGTGCTGGGCGTGTGCAGATTTTCTTTCCAACCAATGACTGAATCAAGAGCTTTTTCTTGCTGAGGGCTAGTTAATCAGTGAAATCATCTGAAGTGCTGTTTGATACACAAACCTGCAATTCCACTTCAGGAACACCTCACCAATTTCCAGCGTAGTTTGATGTATTATCAGGATATATGTTTATTCAAGGAACCCTTGAATTTTTTTAAGTTACAGACATGCTAACACTAGAAGCACATGGGTGTGCCTCTAGTGTTAGCATGTCTGTAACTTAAAAAAATAATCACAGATCAAATGATGTGTAAGATATTCAGCCTCTTTTGTTGCTGTCCAATGAAAACCATGCATCTCCAAATTTGGAGGATAGTTGTGACAGTGGGTTTCCTATATGAACACTGAAACAGGTTTTGCTTATTGGAATCGTTCCTCCTGTTCATACTGGCCATTAAGAAATTCCTTTCTCGTGGGCTTTTAATGTTAAAGTGATGGGGTTCAAAATCCACAGCCCCCTTTCCTTACAAAAACACATCCCAAAGTTTTTCAAAGTTACTGTCTTTTTAGCACAAAATTGCTTTTTTTCGTGACTGTCCCTCCCCCACATTATCCAGGAAAACACAAAAAGAGGGAATTTCACACTAAAACCACTGTAAGGTTGGAGGATATTTACTTGTTTTGAATAACTCAGACTGATGAAGCCCTTGGAATATATTTTTGTACAGAATGAGGACTGTGGGTTTTGTTCCCCATCTGTTACACTGGAAGCTCATTTGGGAAGAATCTTTTAATTGCCAGTACGAACAGGAGGACTTGCAGCAAGCAAAACTTGTTTCAGTGTTCATATGGGCACCTAAATATTGTATTAAGACCAGCTACGTAAGCTACTGAAACTCAAGGTAAATATCAGGGCTTAAAAGGTTAAAACATGGAAGAGTCAGAGTCAATATATTTGAGGGCCAGGCTATGAGAGTATTTCGACAGCCATATGTCTGTGTCAAACAGTCTAGCCATATTGCAGCCAGGTCCTCCAGTTACAAAAACTCAGCTACTGAGACAATGAACAACAAGCTACTTGGGAGCCAATAGAGCTGGGTTGCTAGTAATTGGGCAGCAGTTTTAACCAGTATCCACTGAATCCCAGTCACTCTGCTGAGCTACATCCTTTGTGGCAGATTATCTTGCCAACACCATAAAAATTGGATTGCCAGTAATGGTGTATTTTGTTTTTGTCAGCGTCTTTTTAAAAATTTTTTTTATTATTATCAACGAATCTCATTATAAGACCAAAACCAAAATTAAAGTTATTCTACTTACAAGTATTATAACCAAAGACTGACACAGCTTCCGCCTCTGTACAATAGAACTCCATTCGCATCCAAATACTATTATTTTTCATCTAATCTCAACAGGTTCAAACTTGTTTAGCTCCAGATTTGTTTTCCTTGCAATACAATGCCTATCAAGCAGGATTTTACAAAGCAGGAGTGCAGGATTTTAGTATTGTTAAAAGCCACACAATCCCTGACTTAGACTGAGGGAACTACTGAAAAACAAAGGCTCCTTCTGCAAAAATGTATTTTAATTATTTTCAGAGCACTCAGCAATGAGTTTTTAAAAACAGAAACTTTTCTCCCAGCAGGTACACAGTACACACACACACACACACACAGACACACATACATGTATGCACATGAACAAATGCAAAGTGCATGTTGATGCAAACATAAATCCAGATACACTTTGGCATCATACAGACATTGTAACCAGCACCCTCTGTCTCAGTCATACACAGTGTCTCGCTGGGCTTTACAGGTTCCGGATAAACAAGGAAATGTAGGTGCTGTATCCTTTTATAAGCAGAATTCCCACTGTTCCGATGGTGTGTGCTGCTGGATTAAGAACATGGAGTACATTGAAACACAGCTAAAGCACGCTGAAAAGAGTGAAAGCACCAAGTCCTTTGAGTGCAAGGCCACTTACAAACAGCTGCTTTGATTGCTTACTATGAAGAAAGAGCCTGCAGCCCTTTCAAAGCAATGAAATACATATTATGCTGAGACTGACTCCTCGCAGAGCAGAACATGCATCCAGCTACTAATGCTCCCTGTCCTCTGTGATTTGTATCTCTGCTGAACATACCTGCGTACACCACATGTGCCCATATGTTCCGGTTTCTGCCAAAAGCAAAGCAACAAAATGAATGCATAAATAAAATCTAAAAGGGCAAATAGCTTGTGACAGCACCGCAGTCTCTTAGATGCATGCCTGTGCGCCCTTGGGTGCTGCGTAAGTGAGTGACGTGAGTTGGTAGAGCCTCACAAAAGGCATGTATCCACCTAAGCTCACACACGTGTTCATCGTTTCATATTACACTTTTTCAGAATTGCACCTAGGGGAACATCATTTTTAATCTGACAGGATATAGCGTCTTTGGCAATGTATTACATGTTCCATTTTACAATGTGCTTCGTATTCCATATTGCATGTCCTCAGGCCCACATGCCTGCACACAATGAGGTGACTGAAGATGGATATACAGACTCGCAATTCATCTTTGGTGCTTTTGTTCCTGCTCTCTAAAAGTCAGTACTTTTATATCCTTTTCAAAACTTAAAAATCATTTGGGCTCGTATTCAAGAGCCATTTCACTGTCATTATTGTGAGTACCTGCATAGAAGCAACACATTTTCAAATCCACCCCATTGTCTCACAGCAGCACTCACTTGATGCTGTTAAAGCAAATTAGATAAAATAGCAAACAAGAAAAAAAGGTTTTTAAGAGTGAACATGAGACTAAGTGGAGAAAAGCCACAAAGACTCAAATAGCAGAATCAATTCATGACAGTTAAGATCAGGGATATAATGTCTGCTATTAGTTCACATTCTACTTTAAACAGTCCAGGATGAACATTTTTCCGATAGTAATTGAGTATGTTGTATGTGTGCACGCCTGCACGAGCTTTTCAGTGCTGCCACAGCTTTCCCTCTTGATGGATGTTTATTTTCATTGGCTTGCTCATGCTTAATGAACCCTGCAGTTCATGTCTTAATTGAATGCTTTTTATGCTCTCATGTTCTGCTGTACCCCCCCTCCCCCTCCCCCTCCCCTCCCCCCAACCCCAACTAGTCCCATCATCCCTTTCTCCTCCCTGTCCCTCCTTCCCCTCTCTTGTTTGTTTCTCACACTTCTTATGAGGCCTCAGGGGCCCGCAAACAATGACCCACACAGAGGAATACACACCTACTCACATGCACACACATAACACTGAGGGGGGAGACGGGAAAGGGAAAGGCCAGCAGAGTAATTTTTGCATACCAAAATGCTGACTTTTCTTTCATCTTGTTGTTTGCATCCTTTTCTGAGGAAAGCTCTTGAAAATCATCAGAAAGTTCATGCGCATGGTGTGGAGCTGGTGCTGGAAATGCCACGCTTTTTAAGGCACAGCCCTCATTAGGTAATCTATAGTATACAGTGTTTCTCTTGATTTCCACACACAGACCCCAAGACACAGCTAAGCCTGGGCACTTCACTGCAGTGATATTGCTGCACTGCTTTCTTTTTTCTTTCTTTTGCTCTTATTGTTGTCTTTCGTACTCTTCGTAATATTTTTCTTCCATTTCGTGTCCTCTCTTTGTCTCTAAATGAATCATCCTACTCCAGCTCGTCACTTCATCATCCTGCACACTGTACGTACATGGAGATTCAAAATCATAAATGGTGTCCTTGCTATATTGCAAGTTTTAAACTTGCTGAATATATGACTTTATGTTTTTGACCATGAGAAATAATGTTTAATAATGTTTATGTTACGAAGCATTTGGTGCACATCAGCACAACTGAAGCCAATCACTGCTTGCTTGTGTAATTCAAAGAGGCCTAAGAGGTCGCTGCACTTGCCTCCATCAAGGAGGTATTATGGAAAGAGTGGGCTGTAGAAAAAATATTCAGCCATTAGCTACTTTCATTTTAAAAAGCCAGAAGATTTGAGGACAACAATCACTGTGCAAAGCATTGTCAGTATTATCATATGACATGATTAATACAAAGTCTCCATCATAAAAATCTGGCAATTTGTCACTAGTCAACCACACCACTGAACAAGGGCATTAGCTGTAATCATTTTTAAAAGGGACCGTTAATCCATGTACTCAATACGGGTTATTGTCATTTAACATACATTAAAACATAATTTAAGTGATTATTATGCAATATGTATTGAGAAACAAAGGTGAAAATTAGCTACCAGCTTGTTACATGCTTTCCAGCTGTGAGTGCCTCTGCAAATTAGAGAGAGAGAGAGAGACAGAGAGAGGCAAAATTATACAATAAGTGAACAAGGTGCTCTAGTGACAGAAATACAAAGGTGAAAGAAAATTCGGCCAGCGTATGCATTTTATTCAGCCAACTAATTTCTGCACAGAGCCTTCATCAGGGCTTTTTGTTACAGCCATAAATAAGAAAACCCATTAACACTGAAGAAGTCAAAGAAGTTATTTATCAAACTTCTAATGTTGCAAAGTAACAGCTTATTAGAAAACTAACTTAAAATTAATCTTGTAATTTGTTAGCAAATTACTAACAAGTTTTTTTTTTTGTTCTAGTTACAAATAAATGGACAAACAAGCAATCCTCTAATGCAACAGAAGTGAGAACATCGGTTCAGCTGCTGGCCTTGAAGAATGACTTGGCATTTCAGACAGACAAATAGACACTATTATAGATTCTTATAGCACTTTCAGACAGAAACGTGGTCAAAATAATGTTAATGATGTTAGAAGTGTATCATTTCTAGCTCAGTGCTAACTAACACTGCCCTTGGCAAGCCATCACTTTGCTGGCTGGTGCAAAGTTGTGCTACATTTAGTGTAGCTCCTGACAACACACACCTCAGGGCCTGGAGGGCCTGGGGTCAACTTACCATACACCATGAAACCTGGTCATTTTTGATTGGCTTGACAGTGTAGTGTAATGTGTCATAACAGCATAAAGTGAGTGATGTCATGTGTAAGAAAGCTGACTTATTCACACAGGTGCAAAAACTGGCTTGGATTTGTTCTGACCCTGTTGTAAAGGGCTAGTTTGTGTTGTCCGTGTGAAGAGATGGTTTTTGGAACATCAGCATGCTTATCCTCCAGGCTAGCATAAATGGGAAATTGTGGTTTTAGCTATTTTGGTTAATCAGTCCCACCAGAATCTCTTGAAGCTTTTTTGCAATTATTGCAGCCAAAAATCATTCACAGCACTTTTTTGTGAAAAATATGATGCTGTACTTTTATGTTATTTAACAGTAACAGAGTAAGACTTTACATACAAAACATATGATTTGTTTTTAAAATATGACGCAATGTTACAGATTAATCTACAGTTTATGAAAACTGAGAATGAGCTTATGAACTCGACCAAATTTAACATTACAGTATTTAATGCATCAACAATAATGTTCCAATAATAAATGAAATCTAATAATGACATTAGTCATGAATACTTTTACTTCTGTAAAGTACATATTGTTGCTAATACTTCTGTACTTTTACTTAAGGATTTAAATATGTCTTCCACCACTGTAAGAAAACAGAAAGTAGAGATAGAGACAGAACAGATTAGCTCCATGAATCAAATAATTATTTATGAGATAATATGCAAGAAGTGGTCCAGTTCAGACATAAGGTTAGAGATGGTTTTCTGAGATTTTAAATGGTAGACCATGTTGGGAGCTTGGTAGTAAGATGAAGCCAATTTAAGGAAAGTCCCTGGGGGTTTTTTATAGGTTTGCACTGATGGTGGTTTGTTGAGGTTAGGTTCATTGTGCCTGTAAGTTAAGTTAAATTATTTTTTAAATTTAAAAATGTGTTATTAATGGTCAGATTCGCAAGCACTCTTAGCCCATCCCTTTTTATTCATATCACTATTAAAGCAACAGTTCAGACTTGAGAAGAGTGTGTGAAACTGCTTCAGTCACACCATTTCTTGTTGTTACCCAAATCAGCTGCACCTGGGCCAATATTATCAATCTGAACACCTGCCACGCTGGCATCCAAAGTTGTGAGATAACAGACGCCTTGTTGGTATTCAAATAAGAGTGTCATTGTAATCAAAATGAATATTGCCAAGATGGAAGACAATTTGTCAGACACTTGCTCAAAAAGTGCATATTTTATTAGGGAGGTTGGTCTACATCAAACCTGATGAGCACAATGAGGTCAACCAGAAAGTGTTAGACTCTCAGACTCTTGTAACTCAGATATCACTTTACCTTTTCCTTAAAAACTTGACTTAACCATCTTTTGAAGTCATATTAATAGCAGGCTCTCACCAGATTGCGTAACATCCTCTCCATGACAGGTGGTAATGATGAATATGAGACAAAATCTATGCAAAAGAACAGATTGAATATCACAATAGATCATTTTTAGCCACACAATGAAGTCAACGGCTGTGTTAATCGACCGTCAGACATTATATCTCAGGTCACAGAAATCACAGGCCTAAATTGAATGAAGCTTGGAGGGATGATGTATCAGCACTGTGTTTTGGTGTTATAATACATTATAGTAATTGCCCTGCACTCTAATTAAAAAGCAAAACATCTATGCCAAAAATGTTTCATATCTGATCTGATTTTGATAAATCATGGAAGGATGCTTCATTTTGGCACTTTGTCTCAGACTTTCAAAACACCTGATGAGGCTGTTAAAAGTAAAAGACCCAATATAAACCAATATTTCAGACACCACAGGCACAATTTATTATAATAAATATTGAACAATAGATGCTTTTAACCGTTCAGTTAAATGCAGCTACTTGTCTCATCATCCACTGTGATAGGCTGTCTGTCAGTATGGACCAAACTGATAATGTAAGTGTGAGACAGGTCCCTTTAAGTTTGTGAGTATAGTTGATGGGACTTTCAAACAACCTTCAACTTTAGCATAGAAAAATCAGTAAAAGATATTCAAGAAAATATTTTACACATTCATGGGATTATTCAGAAAAGTGCCTGTGTAGTGGCTGCCGCTAGCCCTATAATGCTCATATATTTAAGTTATGTCTTGTCAGTAGGTGTGGTGGCTGAGAGGTACAGCTGTGTGCTTATCAACCAGAAGGTCATGGGTTTGTCCCCGGACTCCCCCGATCACCTCCTCACTTGTAAGTCGCTTTGGATAAAAGTGTCTGCTAAAAATGCACTTGTGCAGTTGTGTCCTAGTTGCAAATAGCAGTGTAAATATTTGTTGGGGATAATAAGGCAGGGAAAGAATAGATTACTTTTAAGTTGACTGTTTCAAGTTGATACACATCTAGGGGGAGTAAAAGCTGAGCCTGCTCATTATTTAGCATTAAAGACATTGGGAGCCTGGGGAAACAGCTAGCCTTCCTCTTTACATCTGGGCAGAGCCAGGCTAGATGTTTCCCCTGCTCCCAGTCTTTATGCTAAGTTAACCGTTTCCTGGTTAAAGCTTCATATTTAGTTTACAGACTTGAGAGTGGTGTCAATCTTCTCATATAACTCTTGGCAAGAAAGCTAATAATATTTCCCAAAATGTCAAACACTTTTTTTAATTAGAGATAACAGCCATATTGGAGTGTTTTCTATCAATTGTGGTGACAGTTATTTGCATTGTCAATTGCATTTGCCTGAAATCTGTTCTCTCAGCTGCATGTCTTAAAGGTGCTAAAAGTAACATCACTTGCTCATCTGCCAGAGGGTGACTTCTTTTTTAATGACAAAAATGTTTAAGAAAAATGTCAGATTTACACCACATGTTACGAAACTTTTATATCCAACCTTTTCATATTTGAAAAGGAATAACTTTTGACATGTGGGTGAAAAGTGATCATTTTCTTTAGTTGAAGATTACTTTATGACAAGACGGCACCTTAAAAATAATGTTCAGCAACCTTGTGACAGAGCAGAAGAATTATATAATGTTTCAGAACAATGATCTGCCTTTTCATTCTAACATAAGATTGACGCGTTTGCTCTTGTATTTTTGGCTTTGGCTCTCCTCCTTCTCCTTGAATTTCTCATTAATCTCTTCACTTGAATAACAGTTTAATAACATTACAATAACATTTGAAATTTGAGGTCAAGGGGAGGAAGGAAAGCCGAACTGTTTAAGCTCCTCTAATTTCAGTCAGGTAAGTTAAAATGAGCTCAACCTGCCTATTCAGCGCTGGGCCCCCTTATGGATCAATGGCCTCTGATCTCTTGAATTGATTGGTTGCCTCATTGATCCATACTCCAGCATTAGCCAATCAAACATCTCTCCCATAAACAAACATGCCAAATAAAGACATCCCCGGAAGTTTGGTCCCGGAGGAGACACAAGTGATGTGAAGAAAATATATAAACTGAAAGCCCCTTTGGAAGAGAATATCAAATCATAAGAGTGCTTAATATTTCACTGGCTTGATGAAATATGCATTGTAGCCCAGAATGGAGGAAAAATGCAATGATTTGGATGCATTATGTATGAGAAGGTCCGCTGGCGAAAATGACTGCACTGTTGAATAATCGCCATTTCACTATCACCACAGCACAATGAGATTTTGTTATTACTACGCATCACTCAATTCATTTGGAAAGTGCATACACTTTGCATTTTGTAGTTAGGGCCTCACTTGTGTGTGCACAGCATGCAGATGCTCACTAATGAACTTAAAGCACTGACTGGGATTTGTCCTTTGCCTCTGCCTCACTTGATGAGTCTCACTGTGGTTCAGTTCCAAAAGAGCAGTGCATTACTCATAAAGCTTAACTATAGTTGTATGAAGCAAATATTTATTAGAGTGCTAACAGGAGCAAATAGCGGAGGCTGGTGAATTTGTGTAATGTCCAGCAATGTCTTCAGTACAAACACAGTTACTTTGCTTCATGCTGGCTGTCGTCCCACGTGGCTGTGTTTAGGCGGGTTACCTCTGGCCTGAAAAACAGAAAGAGAGATATTTGAGTGCACATGAAATTCAACGTAACCTTGTTTAATGCAACAATACATTGTTTGGCCTGGGTCACACAAAGCATCATGACCGCTGGCGCTGTGTGTTAAGTGACATTTCATGTAAAATGAGTGATGGTGTCTATATTAGAAAATAAAAAAATAAAATGGTCTGGATGTCACTTGCCTGGCACACACATATATGCTATAGGTCTAATACAGTAAGATGGATCAGGTAGCAATCTGAAAACTCTGTTCAGGCTCATTTTTACTACTTTACTTTAAGGTGTATTCAGTATATTCAGTACCGCAGAAAGCCGCTATAAGAAGCTCTTAACAGCGTGCAAATTTGTAGTAATGTCCATGGAAAACATTTTCTAAAATTGATCATTATTGAGAAAACTGGTTTAATCCACTAAACCACTTTCACTTACATGACTCATGATTTGATTTCACATTACCTTACTCCCTGATAGGTTTTCTCTTTAATAACAGTGTTGCAGTGGGACACAACATCAGGAAGGATCATTTAAAAGTGTGACCCAACCAGAAATCATTAAGGCAGGGATCCTGTTGCTCTACCAGCTGAGCAGGGTTTCTCTGTTAAGAGTAAAAGACCCAATATAAACCCATATTTCAGACACCACAGGCACGATTTATTATAATAAATGTTGAACAATAGATGCTTTTAACCGTTCGGTTAAATGCAGCTACTTGTCTCATCATCCATTGTGATAGGCTGTCTGTCAGTATGGACCAAACTGATAATGTAAGTGTGAGACAGGTTGTGATTATAGTTGATGGGACTTTCAAACTACCTTCAAATTCAGCATAGAAAAATCAGTAAAAGATATTCAAGAACATATTTAACACATTCATGGGGTTATTCAGAAAAGTGACTGTGTTTAAATGGTTTAAAGAAAACTTGTCATTGGCCCATTATGCACAGTCTGAATGTTTGTAAAGGATGTGTTTAGGTAAGCTTAATTTTTAGTACTAGTGGCTGCCACTAGACGTAAAATGCTCATATATTTAAGTTATGGCTTATCAATTTGTGTCTTCTTTCAGCACTTGTGCAGTTGTGTCCTAGTTGCAAATAGCAGTGTAAACGTTTGTTGACAATAATAAGACAGGGAAAGAATAGATTTCTTTTAAGTTGACTGTTTCAAGTTGATACGCATCTCCGGGGAGTAAGAGCTTAGCCTACTCATTATTTAGCATAAAAGACATTGGGAGCCTGGGGAAACAGCTAGCCTTCCTCTTTACATCTGGACACCAGGAAGGATCATTTAAAAGTGTGACTCAACCAGAAGTCATTAAGGCAGGGATCCTGTTGCTCTACCAGCTGAGCAGGGTTTACGCTCAGTATGGAGCTGGCCTTATTGCCAGCAGGCTCCTGAGTTCACCACCCTGAACCCTCCGTAGCAAGCAGCCACAATGAAAGACTGAGGACAAACCAATGGAAGTATAAAAGCTTCGCAACTCACTTTATCTCAAGCCAAGCCCAGATAAATAACAGTCCACAGTTTTTACATTTAGTTTTTTAATAATCAAGTTTTTTATAAATAAAAACTACAACATTTAAAGAGTAGAATTAATTAATTAATGATAGCGTGGACTTCAAAGATCTTTGTTTTAAGATTAGCCACTCCTATTTAATTTCCTCTGACCAGCAGTGAGTAATGTTGGTTAATTAGTAATAATTGGTTTGATATAACTCAACACACAGAGTGCTGAATGTCAAAGTTCAGAGGTTGGAAACTGTATTGACAACTACAAGTTCTGCTTAATGTAATTATTACAGATTATCATTTTGTCAAGAAGTGAATGAGATTCTCCATTTGACAAAGTTTCTAAAATACCAAGCACAATTGAACTACATTATCTAGATGTGGTGACATTATTGCAAATCGATGCACAAATACACAAATATCTAAGAGATCCTGACACAAATACAAGTTCAGGAATGCCACACATGGTGTTCAGCGTTAAAGCAGCATCGCTTCCAACGTGTTGATATTTGCACACAAATCTTTTGGACAGGAATTTTTAAAAAGTAATTGCGTCAAAGCAGGAGGCCGGCTTTGCTAGGCACAGGCTCCAGTGTTTGCTGTGGATTTGTATACCCAGCACAGTGCTTAACTCTGAGTAGCACAAACAATGAAATGCCCTAGGCTCAAACAAACAGTTTTATCAAGGCAGTGTGCAGGGAGCAGTGTAATTTGATGTAGCATGTCTATCCTGGGCACGTCTTTTTAAAGGGACCGGTTTCCTAAAGTGCACTACTCAATGTTTTACAAGAGGACTCCTCACTTTCTGATTTAAACTCTGCAGCTCCAACAGACCCAGAGAAAAGAGCTAACTGTTTGGAGTTCCTGGAGATGTCTGGAGAATCCCAGTCAACTTCAAGAGCTGGTATTTTCCATTTTACTTAATAAAATCTTGACTTTTGCAGCTGCTATTTTCTACAGGTTTGATTACATGGTGTCACTCTGTCAATGGACGCGTTCAGAGGCGCTACGCAAATACACTTGAGAGAGTATGTGATTTCTGATACAAAAGCTACATTCAAACCCGATAGTGGGTAAAAAGAGGGGGTAAAAAAGCAGCACATCCCACAACCATTCACACTGCCTCTTGAATCTTGTATTCATGACTTGTAGAATGTGTATATTTGACGTAAATTATTGAAAGATCCAAATATTTCACTGCAAATAACAAACAAATTGAAAAACCACTAGAGCCCCATGGAAACAGATAGTTAGTGCTTAAATGCTTTGGCAAATAACAAATTGATTTTTCACCAGAAACTTAAAAACAACACAAAAACGTCTGGCTTCCAGCCACCTCCCTAAATATCATTCAGAGGCAGCTTCTTCCGAGCCTGATTTCGGCCCTCCTGAGTGCCAGCATTTACATTTGTTATTTCCCAGCTTAGCCTTGTTTGTATTTGCTCATTTATCATGGGCATTTTGTCAGAAATATTTTTGTGCGGTCAAGGTCTGGAAGTCTAGTCTGTGGAGAAATGGGGTCAGAACATGTGGATAATGTGCCCTTTTTAAATGATCTAATTGGTGAGTCTTGGCATAAGCAAAATACTACAAGGAATAAACGTCAAAAGCATCATCAGATAAAGATGAAGGCCAGAATTAGTTTTAGAGCCTGAAGACATGGCTACAAGGCAATAAATGGAGGCAGATGTTAGGTACTGAAGTGTAAAGGAACCGACTGTGTGGCTGGGTCTCAGATGAGATTCTTGACAGGCAGACGCTTCAGAGGTCTGCGTTCAGGCTGCCTTATTACGGGTTTCACTTTCAAGGAGAATAAGACACCACAATAAAAAGGATACTTCAAACTGGCTTTTTCGCCTGTGTGTCAAACACTGGAGAGACAATTTTCCTTTAGTAACAATCAGAAGATCACTCTGTGTGTCCACAAGCAATCTTCTACCTATCTTGAATCAAGCTATCCAAAAATGGAGCTCGACTGTACAATAACCAAGCCATAAACTACAAAGGGTGCTGCTCCCAACTTTGGGTCCTGAGAAGAGTTCTTCTGACTGCATTCTCCTGCATTTTCATGCTGAGTCTTTACTGTGCGTGTGTGTATGTGTGTGCGTGAATAGGGAACTGAGATCTGCCTTATTGACATTCATGTATGCCTTTGATGTCAAACTGTCTAAATATTTAAGACACTAGAGGGCAACAGGAAGAATTCTGGGAGCAGTCATAAGATGCTGAATTACTGATTGATTGTCCTCACTGATCATATTTTGCACTGTAATGTAGGTGCGGCATGCAGGAGTGATCACGTGTAAATGCTTATGAGGGGATGGCTGGTGTGTGAGTATGGGCATGTGCATTTTCGTGTGAGTGACAGAGAGAGATATGTATTTGTGTGTGTGTGTGTGTGTGTGTGTGTAGGCATCCACGTCACTCTATGTGCGTCTTTGTGTCTTTGCTGACATCCAAGCGATGAAATTCAAAAAACAATAATATCCAGGCGAGTATCACATTTGGATACTATTTGGATGACAGGAAAATATTGGCCTGGCAGTGATGTGCCTTTTATGCCGTCCCTTTAGTGGTCAACAGGAAAACAATCCCTCACTTTCTTGTTCTCACTTCCTCACAGACAAAAATCACACACTGTTTTTCACAAGCTCTCTTGCCAAAACCTCTATCAAAAACTCTATCCAACAAATACAGGCGTCAGAAATAAAATCTCACGTCAGCTTTCTATATTGGAATCTAAACCAGTGATTTGTACAACAGGGTGTACGTCTGCAGTTGCAAGGGGTACATGCTCATCTTATTAACTGAATTAAACTCAACAAAAATGTTTAATTAAGATTTGCATATAAAATATATCCACATATTTCTGTTACAAAGGAAAATTAGCAGTAAAATGGGATTACAAATTGTTGTGATGATAGTCTTATAGACTATATTTACAATAACTAGGAAGCTGCCCATCAACCTGAATCAGTTATTGTTATTATCACGACTTGTTGCTATTGAAAGTGTGTAAACTAGTTAACAAGTGGGCATACAAGTTAAAATGCTTAGCTAACAGTAATGGATCAACAGTTTTGAGATATTCAGTTAAAGATAATGGATACACATTGAAAATAATGAGTTAAAAGTAATGGACACATAGTTGAAGTGGTTAGCTAAAAGTAAAGGCTAAACAGTTAAAGCTAGTTAAAAGTAATGACTAAACTGCTGAAATAGTTAGCTAAAAGTAGCCTCAAGGATAAGCAGTTCAAGTTAGCTTAAAGTAATGATTCTGAATAAACAGCTGAAATAGCTCAAAGTAAACAATAAACAGTTGAAATAGTTACCTAAAGGAAATGGATAAACAATAACTCAAAGTAAAGGATAAATGGTTGAAACGTCCAGCTTCTGCCAGTCCAAGTGACAGCACACATTTAAACTTAAGCAAAGCAACCTATACATTGACAAACCTGATAGTATGAAAAAAAAGATATTGTAAAAACTATTAGTTAATGGCATTAGATAACATCCAGTTTATAATCCACTGATAACATATTTAGAACATGATAAGTGGGGTCGATGAAGAGGAACCCCTGAATCAAGTCTTCTTTATGCACATTGTTATCAGCAAACTAAAATATGTTGGAATAATATGGTGTCTTTGGATGATGCATTTGCTGGTTATATGAGGCTACAAATACACAATGCACAAACTCACAGATCCAGAGACACAAATGAGCACGTGCTATTAAGGAAAGTAACAGGAGGAAGAAGGTGTGAGGCAGATGTATTGTAAAGGCAGGTCACATGAGGCAAGCAGTCCAAAAAAGAGGTGTCAGAAAAGAGAGGCGACCATGAAGACTGAAAAGAAAGGGTCTAACCATTGTAAAAAGCCATGTCCCTCTTTTCATTTTCTTTCTTCTACTTGCGTTCCCAAAATGACACTGCTGAACCATAAAATGCTGCAGCGCTTACCTCTCACCCTGCCTTGTGTCTGACACAGATCGGGTTGTGCCAGTTTGACACTGATAGTCACCCTCACCGTTTGTTGTGGAGTTCCGGTTATCAACTCCTGCTGCCATCAGCCTCCATCCCACATGATCACTGGAGGCACACAAAAGGAGGCAGAGAGAGAATGGCATTTGAAATTCAGGGAAAATAGAGTGGCACAAAGAGATTGCTGATGAAAAACATTGCAAAATTTTAGAGGGATTGAAAAAGGTTGAACTATTTCATTTCAAAGACTTTTTTTTTGTTTTCTGCCTTTGATGCAACTGAAAAGAGCTTCCCTTGATGATAGAAAACAGAATTGATTCCTAAAGTTCCCTTTTCATGAAACATTCTGCTGCTGCAAATAATGCTGCAATAAAACTAACCTTGTATAAAAACACAGTGAATTGGACATTTGCCTTCTGACCTATTCCTTTCTCCTTCATCTTTAAGTAGTAATCAAGTATCAAGTATCCATTTTCTTTTGTTACATCCTGTTTTATTTTGGTGTTTCCTGTTGACTGTTTTTGGGTTGATCATCTGATTGGCAGGCACCTACTGATTAGTGGGCCCATTTGTTGTTGCTTGCTCTCTCTCCCTCCATCCTGCTGCAGCATCACCTTGGTGGTGATTGGTATCTGTTATTTTTTCAGTTATGCATTTTATTTGTTTTATTTGTTAAACTTACATGCAGTAACTTCTCTCCTGGTATTGTGTCCATCATTGTGTTCGGTGTTGGCACAAAGGAAGCCATGTTCTTTACATTTCAGGTTTGTTCAAAGGAAAGAAAAGAGTAGGCACCAACATCAACAACCACCATGTCAAAATTTAGATTGCAGAAGGTTTATGGTGGAAATGGCTTTGCCAATGTGTGTAGCAGCCCAGGCCGATCCTTCCCAGTTCTTGCAGTCCCCACATTTTGCCCCTGGAGTCCAGGTGTACATTTAAAAGCAGGTGCACAGCAGCTACGATGTAGCTAGGGTAGTTGCATACTATAAATCCAGCTTTAATGTGGACATCATTATTGCATCTTGCCTTATCTATGACAATATAGTATTAGCCTAACAAGTCCTCCAAATTAAAGTCATTTGTGACTGCCCCTAGCCACACAGGTGTTCTGGGGGAGATGTGAAAACGTTGGTACTTAGCACCAGGATGTAAAAAAATTCACAAAAAACTGACTTCACATTTTTTGCTTTGGTATTAAGCTCTGGGACCTTTATGTTTTTAGAACTGGCCTAACTAGGTGGATGTGATAAGGTAAGGCCAATAGGAGTTGTTGGCATTCAAGCTGTTAATGGTGACAGTGCTCTGCTGGGGCCATGAGGTCCCATGTGATTATCAATGAAGAACAGACAAGAGGAAAAAAAGAATGAAGCAAATAAAATGATTGATAATACAATATAAACAAGCAAAGCTAAACCTAACGTTTTATCATGCAGACTACGGTAACATTCTGCTTGAGATAAACCAAATCAGAGCATCAGATAAACAAAGAGAATGTTTTGGTGTAATCTTCCTCCTCGCCTACAGTTTTTTTTCTTCCTCATCTACATCATCACTCTTTCCCTGTGCCTTCATGTCCTCCCCTCTGTCTGCGTGTGAAGAGGTGGGTGGAGGCGTTCCCCACGATTGTGACTATATATGCTGAGTTTATCTGTGCTCCATGCACCTCCATGCTCCACAGGGTGCATGTTTACTCATTTAGTATGTCAAGACATGACATCTCTCCTACTAAGTTATGACATCAAGGTACCATGTGATCCATGGAGTATGTGAGTGTTGCCATCCCTTACATGGGCTTTATTTATGGAACCTTAACGAGTACAGCAGCATTATTCTTAAGTTTAGATGAATATCTTAGGAGCCAAAAATCTAACCAGCAGTTATTTCTGAGTTTCAGGACTCCACTCGTCTTACAGCCACATAATTGAAAGCTTCTCCAAAGGATCTGCTTTGCCTTTCTCCCTTTTTCCACTCATTTACTTCTCTGTTGTTCCTCTCCCCCTCTTTTGGTTCAACTAGGCAATGGTGCCATGTAAGTTTAAAGAGCTTTGTTAAATATTAATAATGGGTTTCATCGACTCAGTCAAATCTTTACTCATTTCACCACAACAAGGCATATTTCTGCCTCACTAAGAAGAGAGGAGAGGAAAAAAGAAGACAGCGTGAAGCGCGTGTGTCCTTTGAGCAGCTATTAGACTATCTGTTTGAAGCTAACTGAGAAATGGGCCCCTCTGGCAACTGCTGCTCACCACACAAGGTGAATCAGGCCGGTGTTGGAGTTCTTTCTAAGTTTTATACCCACCTATTAGCTGAACGATGCCTTACAAGCAGACCCAACTGCACACAAAGGCAATACTTAGTGCGAATAAAGACACCATCCACTGTGGATCAGCTCTCACAGTAATTACAAATTACGAATATAAATGACCACGGCTAGGGCACATTTTTCAGGATAGTATCATCACTTAGCGAACAATCAGCATGCAGTGGCTTTGAAGGTGGAGGCTCCATGAAGATACACTCACATACACGCTGTGCTCTGCATAAAATAAGCTGATTCAAAGATATGCAGTCAATATTTGTATCCAGACACACGCATATCAAAAATAAAACTTGTGAGGGATTTACTGCTTTATTTTAAATGAAAATAAAGTCACAAAGTGAGTTTCATCTTTGTCCTTTTGGTAGCTGATAAGCTGACAATTGAACAGTATGAGCAACAGGGGCAAAATCACAGCCAACAAGAGAGTGAGAAGTGTCATATCTAGAGATGTGGTATGTGGTACATGGTATTGATCTTCTTGGAGTTTTTTTCACAGTTTCACATTTTTTCAAGTACACAGTTACAAAAGGAGTTCTTCAGATCCCATGCATGCTTCTACCCCAGTACAACTGAGGATCGTGTAATTTTGATAGTGGTCCTCACAGCACTGAAGTATTATTTTTTATACTTTGAATGGCAACATGTCTGTCCAACATCAATGTTTATGTTATTGCCTGTATAATCCACAGACCTTGCTGTGGACAGTTTTGTTGGGAGTACTTTTTCCCATTTAATTCCTACGAGCATAACAAAATGACATTCAACAGATAGATAACTTGGAGGGGAAACTATTTGCATGGCCAAATATCACTAGAGATAAATAAGAAATGATTGCGTTTTTGTAATTTGCGTGAGTGGACCCTTTAAACCTTTGTATGTAGCTTTCACTTTTGTTTATTCAAATCTTTGTACATTGATCACAAGGTTTATGTACTGTATACACATTTAGCAAACACATCATAGACATTAAGAGATCTAGTGATATTTAAAACTTAGATTGTACTCTGTATTACTTTGACATGTAATTCCTGCTGTTATGAAACAATTTAATCATATATTATATATTATATATATTATATTATATCCAGAAAATAGCTGCCTATTTTCTTGATATAACACTACTGTAATAAGCAGATGAGCATGGATTTCTTTCACAGGCTATATACATTGGACACTTTTCCCGTCACAGGCATCACACGTCTGACAGAACAGGTATTCTTCCGTTTACATCAATACAGCTGTTTATACTGGCCATGTAACAACTTGTGCTTCACACTTTATGCACATGACTGCAAGCCTTTTAAGAATGTTATACTTTATGTCTATTTCCTTTGGACTTGCACACATAAGTATATTATTATTATTACATAGCTGTGAGCACTGCCAATGTGCATCCAGTGTGCATCCAGTATAGAATCTCTCAAAGGTATGAAGCCACTGCTGTACTGCTGATGGGCCAATGTACAACATTAACTTATTTATTCATTTTTATTTTCAATACTGTGCCCTTGTAACAGAACACATTGTGACCTCACAAATTGTTTCAAATTGTTTCAATTTGTGAGGTGCAGACATCAGCTTCTCAACAAGCCTCTGTGATCTACGGTTGTCAATCACAGGGGTCCCTGAAATAGCTGACCTGAGGTCATTCAAATGGGGACAACATACAACAAACATACATATAACATATAACAAAATATATCAGCAAAACCCTCATTGGAAAACATAAAGCTGACCACATGGGCACAATTTGCTCTGCTATTTTGGAAGCAGTGGAGCTTGTTGCTTGTGGCCAGAACGGCCAAAACAACATGGAGGAGAGCCTAGAACAGCGTAGTCTAACAATGTGTGAAGATGTGCGCATCTTGCGTGAGCATGTTTCACTTGGAGAGCTTACATGCAAAACGTTACCCTCAAAGAATGGAGGAAACCAGCGATTACCAAACCACTGAAAAATTATACAATGATAATGTGGCCTTAAAGAAGCAGTATGTATAGTCTTAAGAGTGGAAAATCATGGATATATGATGGTGGGGCAAAGCTCCATTTTGCATTGCCTTGTGATGGTCATAGCACTGATTATTAAAGACATCCTGCCTCCTTCTCAACTAGGACAGAACAGACACAACATGTGGCAGCATGAAATTCACTTTGACACCACTAGCTGCCAGTGCCAACAAAGAAAAAGGAGAAAAAAGAGTAAGTGTTGGGCTAAGGGAATAAAATATGATGGAGATGAAGGGTAAGGAGTGGGAGGAAAGATGAGGAATGATCCCTGATTGTGCTTGTCTTATGAGGAGCATCCATCAGGAGTGACACCCGGACAAATAAAACCCTTTTTCCCCATATTCAATTACATAGCGTGAGGCAAGTATTTACACACGAATGCACACACATTCACACACCCATACATACATGCAAAAAAAACACAAGCGTACGTGCACATACTCACACATTCCTAGAGACACACACACCTTCACCTTTGATTCAAGTGTGTGCAATGTATTCCAATCTGATGTGATTTATATTTGGCATCATTCTCACAGAAGATTGTTTAATCTCTACTGAGGAAGATTTATTGCACAATGGCAGCATTTTTATATGTAATACAAGCTGACAGTTTCATGAAATAAAATAAGAATCAATGGAGAACTGAGTCGCAGCTGCAAGCATGCATGCACAGACTCCGACGTAAATTACAGTTAGACGTAAATTCAGCGACAGAGATTAGAACTGGCTCCAAACTTCAGGGACAGGGAAAATGAGATTGTTAGCAGCTCACCTGTTGGAAAGCAAAACGGGAACATCTGGAGGATGGAGGACAGTTGGCTCGATGTGCCTGTGCTCCATAATGCTGGGGGAAGAGAGGAGATTAAACAAGTGATTAGAAGAATATAAACAAATGACTGAAGAATGGAGAGAGAGAGAAGGGTGGAGAAAAAGATGGATACAAATATGCCTGAGGATGACAAAGAAGAAATCAATGTTTAACTAGTTTGAAAGCCAAGAAAATGTCAATGAGGAATAGGTCTGAGGTATTCCTTTGCAGATAAATAGTCTCACCAGGTTGGCAAACTGAATGAATAAGTAAAGAGATGAGTTCAGTGAAGTGTCTGTGTGTAATATTTCAGAAGTACAATGGAACTGGAGAAAAAATTCAACATTTTTTTCAGGAAAACAATTTGGACAAATTGCTGGTGCTGAAAAGTCCTATAACGTTGTCTTGTCAAAACAGTATGGGGCACTGCTGGAGTCTCTTTTTATTAAAAACTGCCATTTCTTGTATGGAGGTGGAACCATTATTACAGCTGAACTGAATTAAAAATGAATTGTTACTTAGAAATCAGTATCCTACATATTGGAGTTATATGTTTTGGCTTGTGTACTTGTAAATTGTAATTACCAAAGATATGTTTTTGTTTGTTTTGTTTTTTGCAGTGGGAGCAAAAATGTTTGGTTCTGACTTACAATGTTGTTGCTGCAATTTGATTGGTGCAAATTCTGCATGGGCAAGCACTAACTAAGTAGTTTGTGAAATCACTGAAATTTCAGCAGCCACACAGCTGGATGAAAGACATTGTTATCTGTTGCTTTGTATCATATATGATTTGAACACTCCCTACATAACGTGTAGTACTCTGTGTAGTGAACTGACTATCGGAGTAACCTTGTGAGCACCCGTTACTGTGAGTTATGATGGTCTGGCTAACCAAGCTTCCACCTTCTGAGTGGAGGCTAGTTAGCCTAGCTTGCTAACTGAGTGAAATAAAAAAATCAAATGCATACTTTTTATAATAAAAACCGGTGTTTCTAGGTTTTACAAGGCTACAACATACTCCAGTCAGGTTTGCATTACGGAAGGTGACAGCTCCTTTCCTAGCAATGCTGGCATTCAGATGTCAGTCAGCTGATTACATGGGACATGCCCACCCAGAGGCTTAGATGCTGTTTTCACAAATATGTCCTAAAATGTTTTCTGTTGTTCTGACATGTGGAATCATGTGCACAGCAGTGACAGTATACTTTAATATAGTAACAGATATTTCTTCATACTTTTATAATTTAAAATATATTATGATCATGAAAAAATAGCTGCATTTAGCAGCTATAATCCTTTCACATACTGTAGCGACCTTTTGGGTGCAGAGAGGCAAGGCAGCATAGGGCTGGATCCTTACATCTCACTGGTACCATCAAATATAACCTGTGTGCCATGTCAGATACTAGAACCACTATAACAACCAAGAGGAACCCTTCTGCAGGAACCATTGGGTAGATATACGTAGTACTATAAGTAACAAGTATTAATTATGTCCATGACTGCCAGAACTTTGTTTATTTAAAAAGTGAAAAATAAGCTAGTAGTTTAAGAAACATAATTTCTTAAACCCTTGTTAATGCAAAGTCTGCCTTTGTGTTTACCACAAACCGTAAGAACATTAGCACAGTAATGAATGGCCTTTACAGACTTGTATTAACACACAATTATATTAAGAAAAAAGTGCAAAGTTCAAATTGTTTTTTGTAAGTAATAATTGTCATGAATCAAGGTTTATTATATATTTTGATGGGCTGTAAATCCTATTAATCATAAAGTCACAATTCCACCTTAGAGATTAGCAAATTAGTTAATTAGAGCAGAGATCCAACTGACAATTGCAGTGAAGAGATAATTTACCATGATGCAAAGCAGTGCAGTAATAATAATAATAATTGTGATGCTTACTTTTGTAATACTTGTGATGCCAGGAGCTCACTCATAGCACCATCCTCCATCTTTGAGCATCTGAAAATGCCAGAGCGTGGGCGGGGGATTTGATCCAAAACAGAGTGCGGACTGGAGAGTGAGCTCTGAAAGCCAAAAACCTCAACACTTGGCAAGTTATCTTTCAGTCATTAGTAATGCCCGACAAGTCCCCACAAATATATTATGGTCACTTTGTGCTTTGGTGCAGTGAGAATCTTACTTATCATATCCTTAAGCATTGCCCCGGCTTCTAGTTTGTTTTCTAGGCTATTTTTTGTGTTAGAAATATTTAATGTGAAGCTCAGAGAGGTCTTGGGTATCTCCTGGGGACTGAAAGGTTAACATGGGGCTGGAAAAGAGAGAGGCAGGGAGCCAATTTCCTGATTATGAACAAACACATTGATTTGACCTATAACCAACTCTGTGTCTCTCACGACACCTCAAAACCAATACATGGTTATCTCTCAAGAGAAAATTAGGCTTCTTCTGAGCTCGCTCTCTTTCCACCCCCGTGAAAACAGTGACAGGACGGCCAACATCCTGTATTCTTTAGAGACTTTGAAAAATGTTCCTATAGTGCAGATATCATGACACACAGAACTTTATTTTGTTGCCTAGTTACAAGATTTTTCAGCCTCCTAAAGATTGCCTCCGCTGAATAAGTCCACATATTCAGAATCCAAACCCTCACGATAAAATGGACAATGCCACTAAAGGAATTCTCAAGCTAAGGTGTGCACAAACACATCTCCTTCATGAATAGCTTGCCTATGCAACAAAGATCTGTAAGACAATGTGGGGGAGAAGTAGCACTGATCTAGTTCATGGCTCTTCTGGGTCAAGTTCTGATAATATTTCTTGATTTCTGTTTCAAACTTTCCCTCTTTATTTACCTTTCTTGGTTTTCTTCAATCACACACTGATATCAAATATACACACACACAAACATAGAGCTGAAGAAGGAAAAGGCCACCTGTCAGAGAATAACAACAGACCTGTGTAGCCTAGCAACAGCTCAGAGACAGGCTTATTAGCTGGAAGAAGAGAGAAGAATGCAAGAGGGAAAACTTTGTCTCTGCCTCTCACACACTTACACAAGCTGAAGGGCACACAGGCTCAAATGCACAAGCCTCATTCCCGCCAACCCTCCTCCTCTCACATCCCTTAAAACATGCCTTGCTTATGACAATCTTACGTTTACAACAGAACATCGATCAGGTTGCTAAACCAAATGATTTGGCGTCACTTCTTTTTATCTGTCTGCCAAGAGTGGAACATTTTTAATTGTCAATTTGTTGCTCTGTTTTTTTAGTTTGGATGCTGAGGCCCCCAACTGCAAGTCTAGGTATGCCAACTCTCCAACACAATAAAAGGGGCTTCACTTAATTGCTCTCTCTTAAAGGCAGTATCTAATATCTTGGATTTGATTACTGAGACAAAAGAGGTTTAAATCAATGCTGAATAATGCTTAGGGTGGCTGAGTGAAAGCCTGGGAGAATTAAACACTCAGAATTCAGAACGTGGGCATATAGGACCTTGGTTCTTTTTAAGTGGCCTTGGTGTTTTTAAAAAGAAACCTAAATAGTTGCTATCACCCATTCACAGCACATTCTCCGCCATACTCCTATGCTTGATAAAAAGCTCTTTAGCTTCTCCTTATCAGATTTTTTTTTCATACCCTATTCTTTCTTTTTTCCCTTTTAAAGCTTTAATAGCACAATATTAAGGTTATGGGCAGCGGCAGACTAAGAACAGGTAGGTGCATGTGAGCCAGAGCCTCCTTGTGTGAGAAAGAAAGATTTAAAAATGTGTCAGTGTCTGAAATAGTTCTCATAACTTTTCACACTCTCTATAAACATTTACTTGCATCTCTGCATCAGCTGTTTTGCTGCCAAAATAAAACTTTTATAATGTCTTTCTCCATCACTATCACACACTTTACAATCGCTCTATCTCCCTCTCCTGATCTCTCTTTCCTTCTCTTACTCAGGCTTGCCTCCCTTGCATCTCACTTCTCAGCTGACACCACAAGACCCCCATATTGCCACTTCCACCCAAGGGGAATGTGCATTGCAGCTTCAGTAATTATCCTGCTGGATTGGAAGTGCTTAGGCCAAGGGGGCAAACCTCAGAGTGCAGTAAGCCTTGCTGTCACTTTTACCACAGCACATGGTAAAAGAAAGTGCAACCCAAATTTAAATAGGTCATAGACGGAAAGGGCAGAGCGAGGAGAGATTGAGGATGGGGTGCTCTGTTTTTACATGGAGAGAAGAAAATATTCTGCTTACCTGAAACTGCAAATTCCCCACTGAGTCAAGACAAAAATATAGCAAATGGAAAAAGAAGAGGAAAGTCTACATGCTCAATGTTGATCTATTTCAATATGTGCTCAGTGTCAGAGCCTCGTGTCTGCATTGGCTGGACTGGGCTACAAACACCTCAGTTGGAAGACAAGAGGAATCATAATGCCAATTGTGATTTTGAAAATGCATCTAAAAAATGAACAAGCAGGTTTACTGGTACCTTTACAAGTGGCAGTGGTTCAGCTAGAACACTCGAACACTTTTTATATCTCAGAAGTGTATCCAGCAACAAGCTGGATACGCTGTGGGAGACTCACTAGTACTTAATCATGCAAAAACATAACCTTAACTGCAATAGCATACATTATCACAAACTATATATACATATACACACATAGTAGATGGATCCAGCAGTATACTTGTTTCTTATAATGATATGGTTACACCTAGCTGCTACAAAGTTACACAGACAGTTTTATTAGATTGAATTTAAAGATGTTTTCCCAGCAACAAAATTTAACTGTCAAGGGTTTAAGTGGTCTTCAGGTTTAATTCAGTAAATGTTAGAAAAATACATTTATAGCTCTGTTCCGACTGCTTATTGTGATTGGCTGAGAGGTACTCTAATGTGTCAGAATCATCCTAATACTGACAATCTGAATGCATGTCTGTGAGTACCACTTTGCCTTGTTGAATTTATTACCCCTTAACTTATTGTGTTTCTTGCAAAATCATCAGGAAATCTGATTTAATTTAATATAGTTATAATAATGATAGTCAGCACTTACTAAAATTAATGTTTCAAATATATGGTTTACTTCACTTAAGAACAAAAACAGCATTCATTTGAGTTTGTTGTTGCTTTGTCAGTCAACATTGCACTGAATAGATGAATAATTTTTAAGGCTGGATCAGAGATATTACATTTACAGGTATTTCACACACACACACATACACACACACACACACAAACAGAGAGAGAGAGAGAGAGAGAGAGAGAGAGAGAGAGTCTGGCTTAATGATAGAGGACAGAACACATGCTCGGCTAAATCAATGGGTGGGAGCATGAACACACTGAATCTCATGCCAATCCAACCACTAGTTTTTGGGACTAATTGGTTGCAGACAAACTAACAAATATATGCATCCTAATTACCTCAGTGGAAGCAATGAAGACGTGGAAAAAGCAAAGTGTGATAAGTCTCCTATGGTTCTGTTACAGTAAAAATGGAAAGTGAGAGTTTTGTTGGACTGAGAGCTGGGTTTAACAGCTCTTTCAGTGAGCCTCTGGTCAGCTGTGAATGGTGTGTAACTAAGCAATAATACATGATAAGTAGTGCTGTGATGGTGTGGGACACTGGAATGTTAGATCTACTTGAAAAGCAAATCCCCTCCTTGATTACTGCGAATCTCTGAACTCTGATGACTGCACGCATGTAATCAGCAAACCAGTATGCTTGATAATCAGATAGATTGAGCCATTAGAACTATTCAGTTGTAGGCTTCATCACATCAAATGCATGCGTAGAATATACACAAGGTAAAAATGCAATGTGATTCTGAACAAATCTGAATATTCACCTGATGGGTGGGAGGGTAACCAAGTCTCACAAAGCTCTTTGGGTTGCCTGGTGGAGCGCCATGACACGCAGCAGTCGCCAACGAACTGGCTGCCTGACAGGAAGGAGTCACTTTGTTGGCAAAGTTCTGAGCAGCAGAATACCCGTCTGTGAAAAGACAAAAGAAGTACAGAATTACAGAAAAGAAAAGGATAAAGCTATGAGACACATTGGTTGTTTTTTAGAACTGCCTTTTTAATGCAGTCTTTTACAATAGTTAAATATCTGACTGCGAAATATCAGTGAAAAAGTGAATTCCCAAGTGAAATTTTACAGGAAATATATTCATAAAAAAAAAAAAATCAGGATTATTACTTCCAAGATACACGACACTGTGCAGGAAAGGACAGAGCCGCCTGTACTTCCTCAGAAGGCTGGGCGTCCTTCAACATCTGCAAGAAGCTGCTACAGATGTTCTACCAGTCTGTGGTAGCGAGTGCCCTCCTATACGCAGTAGTGTGCTGGGGGGCAGCCTCAAGAAGAAGGATGCAGCACGCCTGGACAAACTGATCAGGAAGGCAGGCTCTGTCATTGGCACAGAGCTGGACAGCCTGACATCTGTGGCAGAGCGACAGACGCTGAACAGGCTCCGGTCCATCATAGACAATCCCCGTCATCCACTGCACAGCGCCACCTCCAGGCAGAGGAGCAGCTTCAGTGACAGGATGTTGTCACTGTCCTGCTCCACAGGCAGACTGAGGAGATCGTTCCTCCCCCATGCCATCCCTCTTCAACACCTCTTGGGGAGAGCGATAACACAAAACAAGCTCCGGACTCACTACACACTCACACCACACACCTTGGACACACGCATCTTATCACATACATACACACATCTATATGTGGACTCAAGTGTGTACAAACCGACTGTTGCATAACTGTGTGTCACACACTGCAATTTTGCACAACTGCACCTTTGAACCAGAACTGCCAGATGCTTTATTTCATATCTTTTTTAATTTTTTAATCATTTATTTTATATTGTATTTTTACCTTCGATTTTATTATAATTTCTTTTTGCATTTTTATCGTAACTTGCATGACCTTATGTTTCCACCTTACAAGCTGCTGGAATTGTGAATTTCTCTTGGAGATTAATAAAGTATCTATCTATCTATCTATCTTTGGGTTAAGGTACCCTTAGGTTAAGGCTAAGGGTATAGGTTAACCCTATGAACTGCAGCGTCTTTGGCATGTGTCCATTCAGGGACCTTTTCCAATTTTTCTTTCCTCACTTTTTAGGATCTCTGTACAATCAGCTATCTAATAAAGGCATTAACGCTACAAAATTATTTGAATTAAAGAATGGGCATCTCACCAGCCGCATGCTCATGCTAGCACGGGATACAAATATAACAAGGACCTGCTAATCAAAACCCAGTGAGCTGCATAACACCAGTAGTAACTCCACCAGCTACCTCAATACTGCAAATTTACATGTGGAACTGAAAAAAAATCAAAGACTGGACTTGCTAATGTCTCTCTTGATAAAGTGCATATATCGTTTTCAGTGTTTGTGTTATTACAGCTAACATTCACTCACATCTGCTGCTACTGTAACATGGCTCTGTCACAGCCACTATCAGCAGCTACTGTGTGTTGTAGCCTATGTTTATGTCTCCAGCACTATTACTGCAGTGAGGAAGAAGAGCTTGCTCACTAAGGTCAAAGCTGTTTCTGATTCTCTCAGTGAATCCTAACACCATCTGCAGTGTGTGTGTGTGTTTCTCTCCTGACTTTGATGTGTACAGTATAGGTCTGTGCATGTCTCTGTCTTTCTCTGTGTTACTCTGTCTCTCTTTCTCCGCTGACATCTGGACTGGTGTGAAACAGCTGTGTCTGCTGCAGTCCCCCTTGGGATTTATAGCTTATGTTCACATACACACACACACACACACACACACACATTTACAAATACTTCCTCACATAACTCCTCATCCCTTATCTTTCCACAACATCCCACCTCACGCTACACCCCTCCCGAACCTGTCCTCCACCTCTCTGAACCTGTTTGAAGGAGAGAATTTAGAGATTTTAAGATACCTCTGCACACGACATGGTGTGTGTGTATGTGTGTGTGTGTGCGCAGATCCAATTTCCTGTGTTTGGTGACCACTTTCAAGAAAAGACTAAAGACTCATTTGTTCCAGGAATACAATAGCACTTAAATGACAAATTGTTTCTATAAGTATAGCATATTGCGCAGCGATGTACCTGCTTATAGCACTTGTGATTCATCACCAGCCCTTACAAGTCTGATGAGACATCTTGTTGTTTTCAATCATCGTTCTATGCACTTGATGTAAAGCTCTTATTTTTGGAAGTCACTTTGGATAAAAGCGTCTGCTAAATGCCTAAATGTAATGTAATGTAAAAAAAATAAAGAATAAAACCCATATAGTTCATTTTAACATATCAGCACCCATGTACATCAAATACAATAACTCTAATTTGTAAAATACTATGCATGTTATTAATACTTAGTTTATAATTGTAGCATCGGATTAGCGTCAGAAGTGTCTGCTCCGTACAGCAGCAGAGTCACAGCACAGAGTAGAAGGAGTCAGATTTCACTTATCATGTGACGAGAGTAAGGAGAATTGGAAGAGGATTTGGAAGAAGCGTCATCAACAAATATAATTTCTTGTAAAATGTCTGGTGTCACTGGTGTTGTCACAAGTTTATTAACCAGTGGGAAAATTGTGGCACTGTGGCCTCCCTAGCTCCCACAAAACCCTGCATATCAACTCTGCCATCTTTACTGTAGATCCAAAATCTTTGAATCACTTCTGGAGGGAGCTTCAAGCCGTCATTCTAGTGCTATAGTTCCTCTATCTTACCATGTGTCAGACATTCATGTAAGTGTTAAACATTTTTCTGGCTTTTTAGGCAAAGAACTAACTCCAGGAGTAGATCTCCTTGGTCAGGATAAGTCATTTGCATTTTGGGAGATTTCTATTCAAAGTAAATTGAAAGAGCTGGACACAATGCACTAATCCTGGGTCTTTAAGAATCTACTTCTTAAACATACAGAGACGGTAGGAAAAAGAAGAGATACTGGTGGAAAATAACAGAGATCAATAGAGTCCTGGAGAGTTGTAGACAAGTTAACCTTGAGCAGGGTTAATCAAAATTGGATGGGATAAGATAGGTAATATAATGGGTTCTTCCTTTCTGGACTGTATGTGTCTTTGTTCCCTTGAATGTCAGCACTGCCAAGACTGCAAATGTTCAATGTCACACATTTGAAAGCCGAAGATCACCAAATTGAGCTCTGTGTGGATTTACTTTGCTTCTGCAACGTGATCTGCTGATAGCGGTAATTGCATTAAAATTAACCAAACTGTCCGAATTGTTTCTCTTTTAAAAGCTGCTGTGACTCCAAGATAAGTTGCAAGTCTTTGGGCAGGATTTTAACAAGCTCAGCCTGTGCCAAAAAGAAAAGTTGCATATTGTAGCTAGACAAACAAAGAAATACCAGCGGTGATGTCATGTAAACAAGTACAGCATGAAGTTCAACTGGTCAAGGCAGATGACGCCCACCTAGAGCCTGGTTCTGCTCGAGGTTTCTACCTGTTAAAAGGAAGTTTTTCTTGCCATTGTCGCCTAGTGCTTGCTCATGGTGGGATCGTTGAGTCTTTGTGTGTGTGGAAGTTGGTCTCAACCTGCTCCATGCAATAGAGTGCCCTGAGATAACTTTGTTATGATATGGTGCTATATAAATAAAATTGAGGGAAATTTAGGGAATTCTCCTGTGAGGCTCATGAAACCCTTTCAAAACCCACTGAATTATGTCAAAATGACAGTTGTTGTATTGTAACCTATAACCATCACAGATCGAGATAGCTCAGTAATTTCAAAAGCTACAGTCAGCAAACCAAATGTTGCTCATGCCCACTGTTCTTATCCCCTGAAGAACTACAAAAATCATGACTCTACCATGATCTATAGTTTTATTCCATTCTGACATTGTATTATCATCTCAGTGTCACATAATGGTTGCATTTATATGGTTGGCCCATTTATATAGCTTCAACTGCTAATTTAGTCAAAATAAATATTTGTTCCACTACATGTTACTGGAAAACGTATGAAGTTGTTGATGCATTCCTGAGTAATTCCTTTTCTCTACTGATGGATTCTTAATTCACAGGTGTGATTGTCTGCTGAAACTTGGTCCAACATTAACATAAGGCTAATGAATGTAAGTCACCACAGCACTCTGCTAAGCTGCACAGATTCTTAACACTGACTGAGAACTTTGGTCAACTGACTGACTATATATGTTTTTGAGCCTTTGTCACATCATAGAAATCTATTTTTATTCTTTTATTTTAAATTGAACATGCAGAAAAAAGTTAAATTCCTAAGCAATAAAAACCACCATCACTTTATTCAGGGACTTTGTTGCTTCAGTCTTGTAATGACCAGAAGATCATGGTGGATAATGTTAGCAAACACAGATAGATACTACTGTAATTATAATTACTATTTTACTGACGTTGTGACACTTTAGTATTTTAGCATTTACATAGGATACTGGAACATCCCCTGTGTGAGACCTGGTCCCAGATGCAACAATATCTTTGTCTGCCTTTGTCCTGCTGTTTACTGGAATAAAAGATTTACACTCCAGTAATCCCTGATAGTTTCAAGATAGTACTATGTTTGCCAACACTAAGTGGTTATTTCTCATTCCCAAGGCCTACAGATGTGTTCAGTACATGAACAAACTATCAACAAACAGTAAATTGACTATACAAAACAGCCATTGTCACCCACTGAATCAGTAGCTTTCGACGTTGGAGCTCCCCTCATTGGTTACAGTACATTACTTCCTCATTAAAAGTGTATTAAAAGACATCATCTGATAACTCTAAGTCTAAAATAATAGGCTGCTTAGCTATTACCTTAAGTGCAGTGCTTTCATAGACTAGTTTTGAACCAAACGTAATTGAATGTAACAGCTTGGACTTGCTACAGACTGAACGTCACATTGATATGAATGGTGATGTGGTTACCAACTGTTGCACGTACTGAAGTGCCTTTGAACAGTGATGCACGTACCTACTGTCACAACTGAGGTTCATGGAAGGTAAAAAAAGGTAATAGAACAGATATAGTAACTTCAAGGTAGAGGGACAAAACAGCACTTGATTGAAGCAGTCTAGATGGCAGAGGGCACTTTTCAGGATTAAATGTTCAGTCATTTATTCGTCTTCTAAATGAAGGCCAGCCACAGCATGGTCAGGGCCATAACCAGCAACCCTGACAGAAAGAAAGACATCCGGGAGTGCTTGAGTCTGGCTGGGCTTAGCTCACATAGGTTAACCAAGCTCCTCCCCTCCTCCGGCACATTGATTGCCACTTTCAGAGTGTGACCATGAGCTTGTTCTTCCTCATCTTCCTCCTCCTCCTCCTCATCAACCCAATCAACCTCACTGTCCTCCTCATCTTCTTCTAGCAGGCAGTCATGTCTGTAGAGCGGTGGTCGCCCTGCTGCTGGGGACAAACTACATGCTCTTACCTTGTGTCCAAACAGAGACTGCCTCCCTCGCTGTGCTCAGCAGCAGCAGACCAAGAGAGACAGATAACAATGAACAGACAAGTGGGATATGGTCAACTGACAGGAGTAGGAGGAAGGGGATAGAGGGATGAGGATATGGAGGAAGGGGATATTGGAGGGAAGGTACAGGAAAGGGAGGCTCTGCAGGGTATTTAGCATTGGGGAAAATGGGTTTGCAAGAAGTTCTCCAATTGAAGTTGTTTGTTGTGTTGTCTGACTAAACAAAAGTTAACATGTACAGACATTGCACCTCTTAACATGGTTACTCCATCTGTTAGCTTTGGGGAGCCTAATGTTAACATCATAACTGAGCTAGAAATACCCAAGTAAGCCCATACTCCAATTATGTCAAGGTTAAGATGCTGGGAGGCTTACTGTCATGCTAAACAGGATACATCTGATTCTTAGTTCTGTGTGGTTACGACTCTGACAGCAGATGTCACAGTTGACTGTACCTGAATTGTTTCTTTTATTTCCATAGTTACGCCATTACTACAATAGAAAATAGATTTTCAAGAATTACTTATTGCCTTTAAAATGCATCTAGGAGACTGTTCAGAATGATGTGCCTTAAAGGAAAATTCTGCTTTATATCAATTTGTGTCTTATTTTCTTAGCTTTGGCTGTCATTGGTCTGTCAAAGTGTGAGAGAGCAAGAAACATGAGCACTTAGATGATCAGTTGTTAACCCGCCAGATTATCTTGGTAGATAAAACAGAAAGGATTATGTTTAGGATAACAATTATTAATTGCAAATTAAACTGAGTGCGCACAACCTAGGGCGAGTATGGTAGGTCAAAGTTTAAAGGACTAGGAAGTCTCTAAACTATGATGTAATTTGGATAATAATTTTACAGATGCTGTTTGTTTTCTCTTCAAAATAAGTTTGGCTAATCTTGTTGTTCATCTGACCGCTTGTATGTCTTGTTAAACGTCTTTTTAGTGATGTTGCACTGTTTCTAGGTCTCATTACTTAACTTGCTGAAGAAATTGTATTATTACTGGTGGGAAAGAGTGCACTGGAATTATCCTTTAGCTTTCTGAAGTAATTGTCCCTTAACTGTTATATTTCTGCAGAGACTGACAACACTTGTAAGGGCCATACTTTATATTTTATACCCTGTTAGTTAGGCTACAATTACATCAATTTTCACATGAAGCATGAAACAAGAGTTGTTATTTTCAAACTTGTGATCAAAGCTCATCTGTCATGCATTTTCATTGCATTGTATTTTTGCACAATCTCTGCTCCTGGTAGATGGTATCACTAAAGAAGAAAATTACTGTTTGGTACATTGATCACCATGACATATACTGTTTGTGCAAATGCTGCCTGGAGAAATAATCCTGCAACAGAAGACAGAACATAGAGGGTAGCTGGAGATATTCTGTTACTGTGCAGGCCAGTGGGGTAGCTAGCTCTTAGTTATAGCTGGTTGCTATGCATGAATTGTGGTTAAGTAGCTGACAGGTAAGATAGTTAGCTGTGTTATTAATATAATGACAACATCCAGTTTTCCAGAAGGATGCTTTTTCTACAAACAAGTAATACATGCAAAAGCTGCAAGGCACTGCAATGTACAGGCAATGCAAATTAAAGCAAGGTTGCAGTGGCCATAGGTGGCTTCATTTAAAACCAACAAACCATTGTGTGGAGACAGAGACATAATAAATATAATAAATAAAAAGATCATACACTTTCACTAATTGGGTCCACCCAGCTGTATGTACATTAAAGCACATGACAATTTACTAAACCCCTCCCCCAAAGAGCTAGACTAGACATAGCAGCTCTGGATTGGATTAGCTCACATGACATGTGTCATGTGGTGAGCATGGGACACTAGTGAGAGCAATATTCAACATCTAAGGTGTTTGAAGCATGTTTTTATTATTGACTTTCCAAAACCAAAAATAAATGAGCTTTTCATCTTTTTTCTTGTTTATCTGCTGTTAAAGCTGTTAAAATTAGCTCTCTTGGATTACTAGCTTATTATGTATTGTAGTGATATTTTTCTTTAACCAAACTACATTATTATATGGGATAACAAGTCATGTTAGAAAAATCTCACGTGCAGGACTGATACACACACTACTTGGGATGCTACTATATCTAAATTTAAAGTAACATTAGTGGCTCTGTCAAGCTCTTTATGGATTTGGGGAAGTCTATCCAAGAAAACATTGCCAAACACATTGATTGATCTGATTCCTCAAACTATTTTCTTGTGTGAAAGTGAAACACTGTTTGAAAACATGTAAAACAAAGCAGAAATTTAATCTCTGTGTTACTTATGCAAGTAACTTATTGTGCATTTCTCCATTTCGTGTTACAAAGAAAATAAATACCTAACTACAGACTAACTAGCTCTACCCTGCAATAACAGAACAATGTTGCGTCTTTATTTCCAAGACTTCTACGTGGTTTATCAGCTGCTTAGCACAGTTTAGCCTCAATCTTTGTTTGGTTAAAAACAACAGTCTGGTTTCCCGCAGATTAAGTATTCAACAAACTCACAGAGTTAAAGTTAATTATGTAGCCAGCTAAAGCTAATCAAATGTGGTAGTCACAAAATCTATGGTCATGGACTAAAAGTGAGAAGCCTACTTTGGTGTAATGACGGATCCTTTTTTTGAAGGTGGCAAATCTGCCACTGTTATCACTGTAAACTGTAGCTAAGGGGAGTAGGGCTTAGTGAATTACTACTGCTATGCAATTTGACCCTAATATGTTTCTGCTGTAAGTAAGCAACAATAGTGTCAACGGCGCCAAAATCACAAGAAATCAAATGTTTTTTCAACATTCAAACATCATTAATCAGAGTATGACAACTAGCTGAGTTACTCTGACAAGAAAATGTAAAAAGATGGTGGGGACAGTGGGGTGGTCTAATAAGGCTGCACTTTGACAGAGGAGCAGGGGAAGGAAGGGAAGAGGAGTGCACTAAGGATCAATCAATTTCTGCTCCATGGAGGGAATAG
This sequence comes from Nannoperca obscura, assembly GCA_036024295.1. Taxonomy (NCBI): domain Eukaryota; kingdom Metazoa; phylum Chordata; class Actinopteri; order Centrarchiformes; family Percichthyidae; genus Nannoperca; species Nannoperca obscura. The sequence continues at coordinate 44,929 of JAVQJL010005398.1, forward strand.
AAAATGAATTCTCTGGCAGCTACAATGCTAGCTAGTGCAAACTATTTTGGCAGTGCAAAGTCTTCTAAATGCCAACAGGAAGAAGAAACACCAGAGAAACTGCCTGGTATGGGCTGGCAAAGCCACAATATGTCATCTGCACTGCTTTATTATGTACCAACAGTCTGTCAATTATCTTGGAATCTGAGATGACAGGAACTCTGGAGGAGATATACATTTAACAAATTTTAAGGTAATCCTGCACTGCACACAATGGAGGTGATGGGGATGGGAAAGATATGTGTTTAGCCTGTAAGAATCAGCTCAGGGAGAATCTGGGAATTTGTGATGCAGTGGAGACTGTTTCTATGTTTCAATCTTATGTGTCATCATAAATCCTAGCATTCAGGAATAATGTGAAATTACCAAAAGTGTGCCTTAATGCCGTTATGGCTGGATTCTTGAGTATTAAAAGTTGTGGCTAGAGGACAGCCGAGAGCCAGAGGGCAACACCAACAGGTCGGAGGACTGGGATCCTCTCTGACCTTCAGTGTCATTGTCTGAACGCACAGGAAAGGATGCTGGAACTTGTGGGGAAGAGGATGGAGTTGGTGGGAACTTGACTGGGGATACAAGCCCAGACATGAAAGGGGAATGGAAAGGAGATGGGGACTGAAATGGCCGAGATACAAGACAGAGGAAAACACATAAAGACATCCAGGGAGGGATAGATACAGAGAGGAGGATCAGAGGGTGAGACAGATGAAGGGGGGGGGGGGAGTCAGTCCTCTGGTTACTAAGTATTTATCTTGTTTTCATGTGTTCTTTTGTTCTTCAGTCTTCAGACACAAGAGTAATGCAAATACATTATCAGTATTAACCCAGCCATGCGATTGATTGGCAGATCAAGCAGGATGACAAAGCTTGCAGCAGCCATTCATAGAGCATAAGTCAGTGGTAAGGGGGAGCGGTTGGGGTTAAAGGGAATGTGATCCAGGTTTGGGCACCTACAGAGGTACCAGTATGCTTCAAACAAAGATGTCAGTGGTCAGATCGTTGAACCGCCCTAAACCCACCCCCCTGCGTCCAACAAGTTTTGTAACTTTTCCAAACCAAACCGTCAGTCACACCCTCTTCGGGAAATGCTTGGAAAAGTGTGTGGAGGTGAGAAGGTATACAAGCTCTCTTTTTTCATTTTTCACATAACTACTTCCATCACTTTTCATGTGAACAGCTGTGTACAACACCATGAATGCCTTTGAGAAGAGACTGTATCAAAGTGTAAAAACTCCTTAGCCTTTAAACTTAACACTTTATACGGGCTAGTTGGTTTGAAGCATACTGAACCCTTTAGGTGGCAGCCGAGCACAATCTGGTGAAGTAGGAGAGCTGCTTGTTAACACTAGGCCAAAGCCATAACCTCCAGGAGCCAATCTTTATGTTGCTCACAAAGAAAATGCTGGACAGTGTTAACCTGCTGCAGCCTGTGCCAGAAAGCCCCAGATTTGAGTACCTTTACCTCAGACACACCACCAACTACTTAACATACTACTATGGACATACTCCTCTACACATACACAGACACATATGCCATCTTCACATCAGCAAATATGAAAAAAATATCCTAGTGTCTGGTCCATCTGTGATCAGTTCCAGTCATGCTAAGCAGTGGAATGATATGGAGAAAACCAACAGTCCAACCAAGTGGAAGACTAGTGTACAATTTTTCAGTTCTGTGTTTAAAGGCCCTGCTTATACACAGGTTTTTACATTTACCCTAGCTAGACCTCTAGTCAGATGTATAGGTGTGCAGATAGTTATTTTCCAGAGCAGACATTTTGACTTGTCAAGGTAGGAAAAACACAGGTGTTACAAATAACATTACCAATGGCGCTGCTCTATTCAAGTGCCCCTATAAGCCATGGCAATGTGACAGTAAGCCTGCATAAACAATACCAGGACCCTAAAACTGAAGCAGTTCAATGGAATTCAGCAATTATTCATTTGATTATTTACATCTGTGCTTTTTCCTGTGGCATGTCAAAATGGCTATTGTAAAGCCTTACAGTGGGCTACTTGGGCTGCTGTGGTACCAAATCTGGGACCATGTGAAAAAAATTGACTTGACTTGTTGAGGAGTTTTAATCAAATTATCACAGACTTATAACTGACTTACAGTTAACCTGAGGCGGAGCAGTTTTCCAGTTTAGGAATACTGGTTGGTTTCTGGGGCTCTGGGCAAAATGGGTTGGGCGAAAAACTGTGCAGGATCTCGATGGGGGCCCAGAGCTCATTCTTGCCTTAGGCCCCATAGTTAATCCAGCCTTTTAAGGTCCATTAATATGTCACCCTGTGTGTACGCTGTCAGATTCTAATCATACAGTGCACATTACACCTGCCACTGTTATATTTCATTTGACTTTGAATTCATACTGTAGGTTTCAACTTCACATTGCTCAAGATAATCACTGGCAAAATATAAAAAACCCAGAAGGTCATTTAACAACACTGCTCTGATGACACAGTATTTGATTTGGTATTTCTAGAATGTTATTATGCTCTATGAAAATATAAAATAATTGAAAACACATTAATATGAACAAATGTGATTAACTCTTTTTTTTGGTTAATGTACAAATTGAGAAAGAAAAATTATGGATCAATTATTAGGGATTTATCTTAGAAAAGCACATGCTATGGCCATTAGAGGTTATTTGGTAAAAGAAGAAAAAGGGGAGAAAATTACTAAACCGAGTATATAGACTAGAAGTCAGTTTTGAAGAAAGGCTTCTGGATTATGCATAGGATTATGCAATTATATAACTATAATTCTTGAAAAGGGTTTTTAAGTAATGTATGCAGTAAAGACTGCAGCTTAAAGGGACAGACTTGAGAAAAATCCTCTTGTTTGACAATTACCTAGAATAAGATGAGAAATTTGTCTTTGTGTGCTGGTCTGTGTGTCCAGCACAGAGATAGGACATGGATGTGTTTATCCTAGCTTAGATTGTGAAAAACACACCTTCCAGCAACTTGGAAGCTTTATGACAGAGTCTATATGGATGACCAGACACTGTGGATTAAATTATGTCTACTCAAGAATAATCAACAGTACTGCTGCAGTGTATTTTCTCCACAGATGCTAGACTCACCGCTGGTTGCAGCTGGCCATTGATGCTCGCTGTGCGGAACGGCGAGTTGGTTGAAAGACGCTTGTCCCACTCACTGGGCTGAGGCTCCGGTACCGACTCCATGAAACTCCTCTTCAGCTCACTGATGCTAGTGTGGTGACGCATGATCTCAGTCTGTGTCTTGTCCAGGTCCTTCAACAAGAATGTAACAGTCAGAATAGCTAGATGGAACTCAAATTTAACTGAGTAAGATGTGAAAGGAAGGAGGAGAAGGGAAAAAGAAGTGAAAAGAACATATGGCCATATGGAAAAAATGTATGAATAAAGAGAGGAGACAAATAGACAAAAACAATAAATCACCCAGAATGGAAAAAGAAGCTGTAACAACAATCTGCCAATCTTAGTCAATATGTTGACAGATTATTCTTTAATGCAGAATGGCTTTGTCTTATTTCAAAAGCATGTACTTGGATTGAGCCTGCCTATTTCCAATAATATGTTTCAGACAAACCAGACAGCAGCTGCCTTGGGAGGTAGCTACATCTGTTTGCATCTGTTTGCATCTACATCTGTAGCTGCATCTATTGTCACCCCCTGATCCAAATTTCTGTAGTCACTGTGATTTGGAGTTTAGCGCAATTTCTAAATCTACCTCATGTGGGTCATGATAACAGAAATAAAGCAGGCGAAGCACACGACTCCTGATTAGTGGTTGCTAATAAGGATCTGGTTCACCTGCTCACAGATTGGCTTTCATCAATGGCAAGATGAGGAGTTTAACAACAACGAACACAGGAGTTCTGTTTCTATGAAAAACCTGCATACAGTGAGCAGGTCTGACAGAACCAAAGCAAGGAAGGTGAATGCTGTGCACATCCAACATTGGTTGTGTATAGGTGCAGGAAAAAGGCAGCATACAAAGGAAAAGGAGAAGTAGTCCGTACACTGAATGTTGCAAGTTCCCAAAATTTCAAGTAATTAAGAAAGTGAGTGAAATAAATGAAGTGACTTAATTTATTTATGTATAATAACAACAATGTACTGATTTCTTATGCTGTTTCCAGGATCAAGAATGAACTTCAGCATCTACACTGTTTAGGCTACAACCTTTTTTAGGACAACTATGTTTTATGTACATAGTAATTGTTTTTGGATGATGAGTGTTATTTTGAATCATGTGGCGTCATTATTGCAGGCAGAGCTGTCAGTTTTGTTGGTATATACAGCCTGCTTATTCACATGTTAACCTGATAAAGACCTAGAGGGTAAAACATTGCATCATTAGCTTTTATGACATTTGCAGTATTCAGTGTGCAGACATCTTCTTTTTTCCTTGTGGAATCATAACCATAAATGTGTTCTCATGCTTTCCTTCACAGTCAAACAGCTTAACAATATTTAAATGCTCTGCTTGCAGTCTTTGAGCTGGAAGCTAAGCTAGGCTAAACACATCCTGGAGCTGCTGGAGATAAAGAATCTCTGTACTTGACACACAGAGATGAAACTGATCTGCTCTTCAGGGTTTGATGGTTAAGCTATTTCCTGAAATGTCAGACAGTTTTTGAATAATTTACATCTGAAATAGCAGCGTGATAGTTGCCACCAATTAGTGGAATAACTACTGCGTATTCAAATGACTATTTTATAGGTGGCAGGCAGGCTGAAAAAAATCAGAGAAGCAAACATTTACAGTACAGACACATGAAGAAGGGGATGACATGTCACATAAGTAGTACGCTGAGGTTGTGACTATAAAACACTCCACTCTGAGCTGGAAGAGACCAAGAAACTTTATACAGATAATAATTCTCTGATGGTGTCACTATGAGTGATCCCTTTTACACTACATGTAATGGTTTGAGTCAATGGCAATATAAAATATATTACTTAATGCAGCTCTAAAAGAGAAATTGACCAACTTGAGCATTTCCAAGCTGCATTAATGTAGCATGTCATCCCTCTCTTCTGAAATTATATAAACTCAGCAGAGAATGTAATACAGCACAGTGATCACAGTACTCGTGGCAGTTCAGAGACACAGACAGGCAGTAAATAGAGCATGAGCATCGCCAGGGAGTTAGGTCCATGTAGAAAATTCATCACATGAAAAGAGACTGGAGGTCCTCAGGACCAATGTTAGTGACATCACTGAGACATACATTTCTTTTTTTATCTTCTCTGTAAAGCCACCCTTTTCAGGGCAGACGTTTTGAATTTTCAAAAGAAGGAAAGCACATGGCTGCATTCCATTTAAATGACTGAAATGGCTCCGGTATTGTTATGCCTGTTCTTTCCTGCTTAGAAAACTCCAAATGTCTGTCCTGGTAATGGTCTAAGACATCATGGCAGAACAGCAGGCCAGGTACTGAAACTACTCTGTGGCTTTACTCAGGGTTAAACTTAAAAAAATCCAGTCCACGGATTTTTAAAAATGTTTCAATATAGAGTGACTAATAGATAGCATTTATTTGTTTCCATTTTATGAGGAAGCAGAAGTCATTTAGACTCACAGGAACACAACTAACAATGGCGAGAGCTACATTACTCTAAAGCTGATATCTTAATAATCTTACCAACAAATTGACTATATATATTGTAAAGGCCTGGTTCTCTCCACAGTTTGAGGTGAACATAGGCTCCAGCTACTTGAACATGTCATGTACTTTAAGGGGCAATCAGGTTACTAGTCATGAGTACTACTCAGCCAATGAAAACTGTTGTAGAATGTCGTCTGTGTTTCTGAAGGACTTTGTCAAGTCTTCAAAAAGAATCCCAATGATAATGGGTGAGAGATCTTTGGGCGGGGTTTCTGCCAAAATCTTGTATTTCTAACAGAAATCAGTCACCTTGACACTGAAGATATACATGTATATAGGACATTTTTTACAGGCTATTTTATCTTTCATACAGACGTATGGCGTGTACTTGGAGTCTTGGAGATCCATGTCTTTAAGTTATTGAAAATAGGCATACTGTATATTTTTAACTTCAACAGCAAGTGTATTGTGAGTATCTCAGACAATTTCTTTTCTGTGTTTGTTTCAGCACCAAAGACCAAGCTGCGTACCACAAAAAAGAGGCCTTTTCCAATCATATATTTCATAAAATGAAAATATGAAATGACAAAGACAATGTCAAGAAATGAAGCTACTTGCATGATAATCAGAGAGGAAAATAGTGCATGCCAAGCCTTTCGGGTTAAGCTGAAAACATGCAAGAAATTGAGAGAAACAGAGTCAAAGAAAAATAGAATATCAACACAGCGGTCATGCAGGCAGAAAAACATGAAGGCAAGCAGGCAGAAGACTGAAGATACAAACCTCCAACATTAAATTGCTATGCCTGATATAAATAGTTTCACCCTCAAGTTTCTTAGCTCTTTTCTGTGGAAAATTAGGAAAAGAGGGAGAGCTGGTTGGAAATAATTCAGACATTTTAATATTTGATTTGCAATGGAATCCTAATAGCAGCACTGACCATGGCGATGAGATGAATCACAAAAAAAAGAGCTATGTGGCTGCAGGAACACAGGGCGTGGTTTGCAAATCCCAGTGTGCCCAGCTCGGTTGGGGACAGGTGAGGAATTCAGCTACACAAACACCAGGCTGATACACACTCACTGCTGTGAGTCACATGCTGTGCATGCAAAGGCTGCTGCAATGCAGTGCAATGTACAGAAGGAGGATCATCAATGTGTGTCTGCATGTCACTTCAGGAATTTGCATATTTAAAAAGTCTAATTCACTTTTTTTCACAGTTCAACTGTCTTAATGGATTGATGAAAACGTGTAAAATGTCTAGCTGTGATTGACTAGCTGATTGACACAAATAAGCTTATGCATTCTGAATTTTGGGGTAACTTACTTCAAGACTGCTAGAATTAGGCTGAGTATATTTACCTCTACGCACTCTCCCTCTTCAGATCCTACCTTAAGGACCATACTTACAGGGTAACTCAAATGCCTTCACAACTCGTGTGACACATAGGCTGACAGACTGTTGTTTTTTGAAATTTCTAAATAAATACAGCAATATTTTGTCTTATTTCTACATAAAATGTATAATATTTTTAGATTTAAATAATATTAGTAAAACAAAAAGTTGAAATATTTTGATATTTTCTCAAAATATTTTTATCACAGTGGCCGCAATACTCTTCCAGAGAGCACTGACCAGATATATTTCCACTACATATTCTGGTCAAAATAACAAACTATAGCCAAATAACCACATTTAGCGATTCCTTATCAAAAATATGTATTTATATGATGGGTTTATATTAAAAAAAGAATATCCCTCAATATATTGTTAGCAAATTTGTAAACTGTTGTCTCTGCTCCCACCATGACTTACTTAATTTGGCTTGGATCCAAATAAATAGACACATCTATATGCAATATAGACAATAAATGCTATTGACTTATAGACGCATATTTAACAGCAGTTTAAGAACTCTGAAAATACTGCTAGCCCATCACTGTATTGCACCATGAGAAGACCAGCTGTTGGCTTGTCTTCTGTAGTTCCTTCCTCCAGATTATTATCTTTTTTTTAATATAAATGCTCCTATTCTGTTTATGTTCCTACAAAGCTACAAACTGCTTCTCACTTTAAACAAAGTCATTGCAAAATCAAGCATTTTTGGTCACATTAATTACTGAAACTTGGACAAAAGGACGGAGTGAGTAATCAATCAATGGGACTTTTCCTGAACAGAAATTAACACGTGAGTATCTGTAGCAACCAAAGGTGTCCTCCCCCTTACACATGTTATTGTGTAAACCAATACACCAATGCTTGCTTCTGGAGAAGGAGAATACCATGTTTTATATGAGGAAAAAACAGTTTTGTCAAATAGCAGCAGGGAATGACCAAATAACTTTGATTTCTCCCTGATCCAACAGCAAGTTCCTGTACAGCTGATAGGACATTTACAAGCATCCACAGAACGACAAACAGCCACAAATCATAAAGCAATCAAGTAAATAAAGCACTTGGTTTCACTGCAATGGAAAACATCACTTGTTAGACATTAGAAAAGCAAATTAAATGTCTCGTTATGTGTAACTGATGCAGGGATGAGGATGGTGAGACAGCAGGAACACTGAGCATGCTAACCTTTCTCACTCGCACCATCTCCATCTTTGTTTTGTCCTGAGGAGAGTGCTGCTCCCCCACCAGAGGAAATACATAGTTACTGTATATTAAGGTCCTGTTTTAGTCTGACTCAAAAACATTACACAAATGCTACTTTTTTTTAAGAAAGATTGTAAAAATTAAATTCTCAAATAAAAACCAGTATTAAAAAGATGGCCAAGTGATGAGCATAAACAAGGCGGGTTCCTAAGTAATACATTCTGCATTATGGACATTTTTCCATCACTCTAGCATTTCTCTTTTTAGCAGAACTTTAATTCAGGTTACTTCTACTTTGCTTATGGGACAGTATAATTTTGTAAGCCGTCACAAATTTACTTTTTTTTTTTTAATTACGGTAGGCATCCCTTTAATATCTCTGGCTATATTGGGCCTTTGTTGGCAATATTGCTAATCAATTAACAGACAGATATTTGGAGATTCACATGTTAAATTTGTTGAATTAGCTAAAAACTGAAATTTTGTCTGGTCATCAACAATTGAAACTGATGTTGATGAGAATGTATTATATATCACAATATATACTGATATTGTGATATATAATTACATTTTATCGTAATAGAAGATTTTATCATACACCAAGCAAACAAACCTGGCTCTTTTTCTCTCTTTCCCCATTGGCAGTGGTCACAGAGGGGGAGTGCCTCCGCTCTCTCCTGGCCACTGTCTGGTAGCACAGACAAAGCTCACACATCAGGATCAATTCCAAGCACAACCAAGGCTAAAACCTTCTACAAAACATTGCTTTCATAAGGACTCCGACACTACAGTGAGGTGTTAAAGGTTCCATGTGAACATTTAAAACAACAGTTCAACTTAATTTAGCAAAGAAAACAAATAAGCGAATTCTTTAAAATATTAAGAATTAAGTATTCCTTAAAGATTGGCTATTGTTTTTAATTGCTAAAATGTGCATACGTAGAGTTTGGAAGGTTGAAAAAATGTTCAAAACCTGTAGCTATGAAAGAATGTTTTTCAGAAATTGAAACTTTCCTCCTGTTGGTAGGCAAATTATACATTAGACAGTTGCCTTACTTAACACAAGCAAAAGCACCATTACTTTCCTTTTTGTGGATTTTGTGACTTTTTTGTTCTCTTTTCATCCTGCTTCTTCTTATTTAACTTACTGCATGCAGTGAGTATGCAGTGAGTGGCTGTGAATTGCTTTAATTCAAGGTCTTACTAACTCTCACACTGCTACACTCCTTCAATTTTACCCCTAAACATGTGGCACTCATACAGTAAATTGTATACTTTCATCACTGTGAATTTGACCATTGGGATTGTCAACCAAAAATTCACTGCATTTCTTCATCAATAACCTCTTCCCTCTGGCCTGATCTCTGATTATAGGTGTCCTGTAACCTTCCCTTTTTTGTTCAGTAATGAACAGAGTGAAAGCTTGATGGTACCTAAAACACATGTGGTGACGTAAAGGACAGTTTCCATTACCTTGATTTCTGGAGTAGACTCTGGTCTGGGGCTGTGGCTCTTGGGGTACTCAGTTGGCTGACTCTGCTTCTTTACCTCTGCCTTCCTGCCTGAAGAGCGGTGGCCTTTGGGTGTGGAGCTGTCATGGTGGTCAGAGTGAGGCAGGATGGGTAACAACGGTGACGGGGTAGCCTCCCCAGGAGACACCGGTGACATAACGGGGGCGCTGACTGGACGAGTGGATTTATTGTCAGGAGTGGACGTCATGGCTGGTGTGGACAAGTGGAGAAGAAACCAGAAACAGAAAAACATATAAACAAGATAAACTATATTCAGCTGTATTAAAACACAGAGCAGGAAGGGGACTTTACGAAGGGGCACATCACACCTTACTTACAACTACCACACCAAGTGCTTAGCATTACTCTATGGTTCACTAGTCAGGCTGCTAACCAGAAGGCTGTCACTGGTGCATGTATGGCATATCTTTGTATTTTTGTACATAAAGCAAAGACAATCATTTTTCCAGTTCAGAAGAGCTCCTTGACCTTGACCTAAAAAGCCTCACAGGTAAGGAGAGGTTTCTGAAGATTGGTCACATGGCATCAATAAAATCAACCTCCCTTGGGAGAAATTTGGGTTGTGTTCCAACTGATGGTCCTCCGGCCATGACAGGTAAGCAAAATGGAGTGGCATCCCTGGTGTAAAGTTTAGTTACGGAGTCTGGAGGAGAGGCTATGATATTGCATCGTATTATACTTTGATATAATCGTGAAGAGTGCCTTGGGCTTTCGTGGCAGAAATTGATGTGGAATATGGGGACAGAATCATTTGTTGTGAAACACTGACTTTAAGGGGCAAATCAGTGCAATGCTGCAAAGTGATCAAAATCATTGATCACAAAATGTAATGCTTTGCAGTGCTTTCAAGATTTGGCTGCCAATGAGAAGGACTTTAACCTGTTTTCAAACCCTTTCTCTGTTGATGTGGAAGGAGTACGGGAGGATGTGCAGTTGGAGCTTAGTGGAATACACTGTTATAATACTCTACTGTGGGGTTTGGAAAAGTCTAGATTTCCTCAGATGAGGCATCATGCCAAAATTATCCTTATTTTATCTGACTCTACATACATATGTGAGCAAACATTTCTCTTATAACATTGAACAAGAGCAATCTGAGGTCCAAGATGACTGACAGCCACTTGTATTTTGAATCACCACTATAAGACTTTACACCTGGTCTGACAGCAATTCCATGATCCAGTATCACATTGGAGGTGTTATTTACTGGTGATTGAAATTTATTTGTGCTAAAATAACACAACTATATGTAATGGTGAGAGACTGTAAACTGTAAGAATATATCCTGTGAGGAAAAGCTGGGTACATAAAGAGAGCAAGAATGGCAAAAGCAAGATAAGTTACTGGGTTGAAGACATTCTGTGAGGTTGACCTTAATTTACCATGGCTGGCTTGTGTTATCAGCACAACTTTAAAAAACAGATGTTATACAGCACTCTGTTCCAGATGACAGAACAGTGGGGTAGAGAGTATTGTGTGATCAAAGAGTGAAGCGAGAGAGGGGAAGGAGAGAACCAAATGAACAAAAAGAAAACTATGAAAACAGAGGGAAACAAGCGCAACATAGAAAATAGTGGATTTGGACAATGCATACATGTAGACAAGCAGCTATATGTAGACAGGCAGCTGTGACATGATGTGACTCTGTATGTTGTGAGCACTTGCAGGACTTAAACCTGCAGTAACTGATTTTCTTTGGCCACACAGCAGAAACAAACTGTGAACACAATATTGACATAACATCACTTTTTAAATTGACTTGTTAGCAAACAGCTGCATATTACAGCAGCAACATTATCATTTATTTCAATGTGTGGTGAATGTAAGTCCATTTAGTTTTTTTTCAGCTCTGATTTTGATCTCTTCCAACTCCTGAGGGAAATGTTTAGCTCCGTAAGAGCTAAATGCTCCACTATGTTCACCTACTAATCTCTAACTGTGCAGGTAGTGTACAGTGGGTTTGTCTGAAAACAGCTGCCTGCTGCGACTGACAACTATTTTTGAGGAAGAATTAAAGTTTCTTTTAATGTATAGTAGATATAGCATGTGAGTGTTGTATTAGGACTGACATGAAAAAAAGTCCTTTAATTGCAGACATGTAGCATCAATTTCTGAGGACATGTGTGACCAACACTAAAAGAACACAAGATACACGGGATAGCCATGAGGAAACTTCAGTAACCAACTGGGCGACACAGACACACAGATACGTACACACCACACACACAAACACACAGGCCTACAGTGTACCTCCATCCAGGCTGTGTGAGTTCCTCTTGCTGGAGGAGCGCTGGAACAGAGGAGCTGGTCTGTCAATCAGAGAGCTTGCCTGTCTGGTCTGAGCCTGAGTCCGACCGCTGTAGCGAAACTTAGAGCCCAACGCCAGGAACTTCCTAGGAGTGGTGGCCATCTCAGTGGAGGTCAGCCTGCAAATAAAGAACACTGAGCGTGATCTTCTGATGTCCATAGTAAAACACTGTACAGCCATGTGACTTAAAGAATACCCAACCTGAAGAAGGTGTGGTGTTCAACACACACTTTCCATAGCTTCTTGGCTGCCTTGTAATTGGGTAGTTTGAAGCCAATTGCACTCTCATACTGCTCAACCTGTTAAACAAGAAACACAAAGAAAAAAAATGATTTAAAACTAATGATATTAGTTTTATGGTTTAATTCATGGTTTGGGTGGGGGTATCGTTAAACAATGAACAACAGATTTGACAGGGGGATGAATATTTGTTGAAATGTTGAACACTGTACCTCAGATGGTCTTATTTTTATGAAGAAGCTGCTTCGTTTGTATGAGACCTTGAGGACTTTAGGCCAGGGAAAACGGTTTATCCTCAGTTTGTCTTTGTAAACCATCAGACCACTGGAGCAAACCCCCAGCATGATGTCAACACCATCCAGATCCTGACAGAGACACCCAGAGAGACAGAAAGAAAAATTTCCATTAGCTGTCAACAGGATATGCAGATTTCAGAGAGCTAAGACCTTTTGAGGGAACCTGGAATGAACAACAAAGATGAAGAAAGATCTTAAATGGGTAAAATGGGTCATATGAAAGGCGTATTAAGGTGTGTTCCATTTTCCAAGTTCAGAACTTGAAGCATAGTAGAGTGAGTTTTGTTGGGTCCTGTGGTCCAGTCAAGCTTAGATGTTATATAGGGTGTTGAAAGTCCAATAAGGGATTTATGGTTGAAAAGATACATGTGTTTATCACCAACATTGTTATACAGAATGCTACACTGTCATATGGATATGAATCTGAAGGCGGGATAATCTGAATTGAGGGGTGTGAGAGTGAAAGCAGCAGCATGTTTGTAGATTATATCACCATCATATAGGACTGATAGAAAGACTGACTCAACTATACTTTTCCTACAATTCAAAGGAGAAGCTGTGTACGGAATCTGATTGTTTGCTGCAGTTTGGTGATAAGATTTTCAATGATATGTTTAAATGTAAATGATTCATCAAGCCAAACATAGGCTTGATATTTATATTCTGTGACTCTCTCAATATTGCTACCATTCAGTGTGGCCATGTGTGGGCTGTTAAAATCAATATCTCCTGCTCTGTTTTGCTTGCATTAAGAACTAGTTTAAGGTTGACAAGTGCTTCTTGAAGAGAACTACAAGAAAGTTATAGGTTCTCAACAGCAAGTTGTACTGAGTCATCCACTTCAAAATGTTGGAGGGAAACCACCATTCCTCCAAATGATGTTCTGATCACAGAGACCACTGTCTAAAGAGCAATCCATTATTTCTTGGTGAGCTTTTCATGACACCAGAGAAGATAAATTAACACATCAGGTTCAGTAAAGCGCAGCAGGACCTACTGTCAGTCGGAATTTCTTTTTTCTCCTTGGGTCCATGTAGGGCTGAGGATTTTGGATGATGGCACCAATGAATGAAGTTACCAGTGCGTATGACTTCATGCATTTTCCTCTGGGTTTGTTAGTAATAAGTCAGCATGAACTAAAAGGCAACAATGGGTCATCTTCTTCCTTGGTTTGTTTGTTATGCAAATCATATCAATATTTGAAGCTTATCAACTGTATAGTTCTGTATCACAAATTCTCATTTCAATTCAATTTCAATGCACCAGACATATTTCACATTTCACATCTGCTTTTCATCTCATGTTCAGATTCTATCTACAGGTTGTGCAGAGTTACCACTAAAAACGATTTCTGCCATATCAGCCAACAAAAGGTGATTACAAATCTCAGTTGAATCTTTGAGTTAGTTTTATTTATAATTGAAGTGTAAATTGTTACTTGCAACAGCAAGTGGCTTTAATAAGGGTTTAAAAAGGATTTAGATTCTGTAAGCTGATTCGATACTGGACTTCAATTCTATGAAATGCTATCCAACGCCTTCCCTAGGAGGGTTCCATGCAAATGTACTTTTATTGCTTTTACTATACTTTACATTACTAGAAATGTCTTTGCAACAGGTCACTGTTTCAGACACTTTAGTCTATAACTATTTTTCATTTACACACATTTTACCTTAAAGGAAGAGTTTATTTGAACACTTCCTCACAGCTTTCCTAATAGTGGCGATCAGCACACAGCATGTGATACAGTATGCACTACTACCAATGATTATCAATGTAAGCCAAAAAATTGTACTCTACTGTAGTTGAATCTGGAGCAGTTGATTTATGATGCAGCTTCCTTGTACTGCTCACAATCATCCACAGGGTGGCAGTAATGTTCTGTAAAGGTTGTCCTCTCCATATTGGGTTAAATCCCTGGTCTAATGCAAACAGATTGACCTGATTTCTGTTGTAAAACCTGGCAAGTCACATGTCTTCCTGCTTTTCAGGCCAGGCTTGCATGCTTCTGTGATACATGGCATTAAAAATACTAGCAGACTAAGCGACAAACACATTGGGGGGGATTGTTTTCATGGAGCACTGGAAGGCTGAATCACATTCACACTCAGATGAAGTGTGTTGTAGGTTTTATTTGATCTATAAAGAATACTTGGATCTAAAGTCACTACGGAAAACAAGGATGACTTACTACTCACTAAGCCCTTTTTCAAAACTTTAACAATAAAGAACAGCTGACTAGCAGAGCAGCTGAAGAATTATAGCTGCTGTGCTCACCTTGGCCTGGTGGAGGTCCACTCCATACATGGAGAGTTTCTTGGCATTCTCCAGGAACATCAGGTCTGCCTGGGCCGGACTCATTGACCTACCACAACAAAACAGCAGGAATCCAACACAATCTTTAGTTAATGTGACTATGGAGATGCTGTGATATAAATACTGATACTAGCCCTCAATTCAAACCAAGTTTATTACAGCACAAAACTGGGAGTTTTATGAGAGGTGTCTTTTTCCCTCAACCCTGATTTATCTTTTATTCTAGGCTTCCCTTGTAATGTAGTCTGTGTATAGTTACATTAATAATTAGAGTTAGTTCTGCTGAGTGGAGTGGTCAAAAGTACAAGTGAAGAGCATCTACTTAACTACTGTAATTTAGTACACATTGTTCACATGTATTCAAAATAGGTATTTCCATTGATGCTATTTTAAAACTTTTCTTTCACTTTAGAAGTGGGTATTGTACTTTGTACTCCACTACATTTCTCTTACAGTGGTAGTTATAAGTATAACTTTCAAATTAAGATTTTATGTACAAAGCATATGATCCTTTATAATCATATTATACAATCTTTAACAATTATGATGTATTGCTAAAGAATAAAATAAAGGGGTGCTTAAATATTAATGCATGATTAGTACTTTTACTTTAGATATGTAATTACATTTTGCAGATTAAAATGTAACCCTATAACCCTAACCCATCAAACAACACGTTTGATGTACTTTTAATTAGGTATTTTTTTAAATACAGGATTTGATTTTACAAATCTACTTAATTGTGGTATTAATACTTCTATTTAGGTAAAGAATTGCAATATTTCTCCCACCACTGGTTGACTGAGGCTGTGTTCTGACCTGTATGTATGGTGCAGCTCCATCATTTTGTCCTCCAGCTCCTTGGTCTGACCCTGGGCCATTTTCATGTCCTTAGCGTATTCGTTGCCGTGCACCTCAGGGTCGTACTCGCCCAGCTCCGACTGCAGGGCGTAGGAGCCCAGCAGGGCCAGCGTGACGAAGGAACAGGGAAGGCGGCCCTGCAGGATGTCCTTCCGCAGTTGGAGACACAGGTAGTACCTACAATGCACAAACAGTGATCACATGTACTACATATGGTACTCTATCTGATGACAGATAATTTTATACTGTGGTCAGTACTGCATCTGCTGTGGAAGACTGTGAGGTATGGTTGAAAGCTCCACAAAAAGCTAAGTAGATAATAAGTAGATTTTTGTCAGTTTTCATGTCCCTGTAATGTTTGATTAAAATATGTTTGATTCATTAGGGTTCATTTTGATTTTACATTTGAGTAACCTAGAGGAGTCTGTCCACTGCTTTTAGTTAGATATATTGTATTTCAGCTCATGCCCAACACACTAGTGTTGCGGACCCTGACAAGGAAACTTTCTTTCAATTCAATTTTATTTATATAGCGCCATATCATAACAAAGTTATCTTTAACTGGATCCCATGCAGTACCTTGTTATGTCTTCAGACAGCTGGGCTGGGTCCGGAGGATAGAATTTCACATTGAAGGTAAAATTATAGCTTGCACCTTGACAAGGAAAAAGAGGGTGTGATGAAATAAGTGTAAACATTAGCAACATGGTACAAAAGTAAATTAGAATATATATATATATATATATTTGAACTACAGGTACAAGGTAGTTCTGCTTACCTTGTACCTGTCTGCGGATCTCCTTGGTAAGGTCCATCCAAGTCTGATCAAGAAAATGAGGGATAGGTAGCATGAGGTTTGATATCAATGTCAATAGTCCTTAAGCACTGACGACCACAGGTTAATCTAACCATCAATGACATGTACATACAAAGATTAGGCTTATTGCATCTACTACATATAAAAGTTATATGAGCTGACTGGAATCATTTTGCACACTCGTAAGATTCCACAATCAATGAGAAATGCTAGCAAAGTACATGAAACAAACAGTGTTTCTCATTCATTAACTCAGTGGTTTTCAAACTGGGGGGCGCGCCCCCTAGGGGGGGCCTGGCGTTATGGCAGGGGGCGCGCGGGCTACTGGGAACACTGTTTCCACTGTCAAGTTACGTCCAGCAGATGGCGCTAATTTTACTACCGACCACCTTAAAAACACCACAGAAGAGGTCCGCTTAAAAAATGTAAACAATACACAAACAATGTTTCATCGCTAGCATGGACACGTATGTGACAGGGCGATGAAACGATGAATCAACATCAGACGCCACAAGTAAGCCGACCAAAGCAAAGATACGAAAATATGACGAGGCCTATCTTGCCCTCGGCTTCACTAGTGCAATGGTGGGTCATTAAGAGAGACCACAGATAGTTGTGTGTCTCAAAATACT
>JAVQJL010005404.1:0-23034 GCA_036024295.1 Nannoperca obscura
CACACACACACACACACACACACACACACACACACACACACACACACACACACACACACACACACACACACACACACACACACACACACACACACACACAGTCTTTCTCTCTCATACAGACAAAAACAAAGCCGTCATCATTCTTGGCCATCCTCCGTGCGCCACTTCAGGAAATCCTCCTTCCGGGCGTCTGGTTTGATCTGGTTCCGCATACCACCGAGCAGATTGGAGGTGGCTTCAGAGGCCACTATTAAGGGTCGGACCACGGTGGGCGGGATCTGCCGCAGGACGCCGCCCACAGCACCGGGCAGGCCCTTCTGTTCGTGGCCGCGGGACGCTACGTCGCACAAGGTCTGAGCCGTGTCAATCACTCCCTGGAGAGCAGAGAGAGGGAGAGATTAGTCAAAATATTGTGAGAACGTGAAGGAGCTGAAAGATGAGCGCACGTGGCTGCTTATTTTTGGATCATCTGTTCACTGGAAGGGTCCACGGTCAATTCTGAGAGGGCAAGGTTGGGGACGCACCTCTCTGACGGTGTCGTAGGCCTTGGCAACTCCTTCTCGGAGGTCTGCGGGCTGAGCAGCTCTGCGGGGCCGGCTGGAGGGGGCCCGGCCTTCTGTGATGGCGTACCGGTTCAGGGGGGGAGTTGGAGACAGGATGTCATACACAGTCTCTGCTGTGGCCTGTAAGAGAAGCAGACATTCAACAATGGAGTTATAGGCATGAGATCCTTCCACAACTCAACACTACCCGAAACATATGTATGGTCCAAATGTAGCTCCGGTGCAAGTTGAATTCATAGTCATGACCTGCAATGGAAGCCCTTCGGTACCTGAATGGCCTGCACCAGCCTGTTGCTGAGCTCCAGAGCAGCCGATGCGGTGGAGGTGCCGAAGGACGCCGCCCCTCTCTGGAGACCTCGAATAATGCGTCCATCCTTCCTGTACTGCTCTATGGGCAACCAGAACAGATCCCTCACTCCGTGGACTAGAGAAACACACGCAGAGATGGAAAGAGGGGAAAAGGGAATGAACCACGAGATGCATGAGAATGTTATGCTGACACTGTGCACAGAGACAGAGACGAGCATCAACTCACACAGCTGGACAACCGAGTGCATGGGGCCAACACCTCCCAGAATGCCCGGCAGCTGATTCTTCCTGATGTCAGTCAGCCACTCTGTGACGGCGTACTGGATCACTTTGTCTACACCCAGGAGACTAGAAAGTGTTGCAGAAGAAACACTTAGAAACTGAAATCTGGTTTAACATGATGGTCTAGTCTCAAAAAGTCACAAACCACTGAACAGATTTGGGACTTTTTCACTCGACAGAAATGAGCAGCCAATGAGATGTCTGTGTTGGTGTGGAGGTGTGTATTTGTACCCGTGTCTGCAGCAGAGCCTTTTCAGCTTCAACTCCGAACAGTTTAACTGGGCCAGACCGATGAGAATCCCTGCAAACGTTCCCTGTGAAACAAGAAGCGTGAAAATACAGTCAGCCCGGACAGTTGCTGATCGGACAGACAGGAATCCTACAGACGCCTTTATCATGAGCGTTTGTTCAGGCTGAGTGACAGATGTTCCACAGATGTTTGTTTTTCTCTCACCTGTTCAATGACGACATGTTTGCCATGATAGTCCAGCCAGATAGGCACTTCAGAGGTGAAACGAAACTCCCTGAAAAGGACAGAGTATTGATCAATCAATGTTCTGCATTCTTACGCATTTAGGCCACTGTGGCTACGTTTTGACGCAGTTGATCTTTTTGTGTCTTCACAACGCAGACATATTTTTTTCTCTCTTTTGATTGTACCTCCCGTGATGCTTCCTGGTGAGTTCATGGTTTACATACCGGAAGTAAATGGGCTGGTCGGAGGAGGAGGTGGAGCCGGCGGAGGAGGAGCTCTGCTCGCTGTAGGTAGTTTCAACAGAAGCGGTGAGGTCAGGTCCCAGACCAGCAGTTGACTCCGCCTCCTCAGACCCCTTCTGGGAGGGGTCTGCCTTCACTTGAAAATAAATGGAGAGAAAAATAGAAAAATGTTCAGAATCAAGTCATGCTCAAAATTAGCTTAAGTGATA
Source organism: Nannoperca obscura (assembly GCA_036024295.1). Taxonomy (NCBI): domain Eukaryota; kingdom Metazoa; phylum Chordata; class Actinopteri; order Centrarchiformes; family Percichthyidae; genus Nannoperca; species Nannoperca obscura. The sequence continues at coordinate 2,081 of JAVQJL010005404.1, forward strand.
ATTTAAAGATGTTCTGCAGGCAGTGAAAATGAATCGTGTCACAGTGATGATATGCAGAATCTACATGTTTAACACTACAAACGAGGAGTTTAGCAAATGAGAGAAGTCTGCATGACACATCTTGTTTAAAATCTTAATATTTATATCTTTGACAAAAGCCCTTAATATTACGTATCAAAGACAACTGATGAAATATGCAGCAAAGAAAAAAGAAACACATCAGACGTAGCTCACCTTCATTTGCAGGGTCCACAGGCAGGTAAGGGTTCACAAAAGAAGCTAGATTACTGAAAAAGTCCTTCAAGAAAAACAGTGCGTCCTGAGGAGGAGGGAGAGACGAGAGGCTGGTTAGATGTGGAGAGTTTACAGGAGCAGCTCAAACTACTGGTCCCTGTCAGAATGAACGGTATCAAACGATCTATTTGCTAAAACGATATTTCTGTGATATGTGCAATGGCTCATTTTGTAAAGTAAATGGCTTGAAACAGCCGTCTCCAAGTGAGTAACCTGGTCGATGTTAAGTCGTAGAGGCAGCAGGCTGACACGCAGGCAGCACTCTGGACCACCGAGGCCAGACTCTGGACACACCTGCAGGGCCTTCACCGTCAACTGCAAAAAGAAAACACGCAATCAGTACAGTTTATACAACCAACTTGATCAATATTTTGTATTTTATCAAGTCCTCCTGATAGAAAAGAACAAACCCTCTCCACTTGATTCTTCCTGCCTCTCTAAACAAGAACGCTCTAATCTGCATCAAAGCTCTGCTAAATAGTGGCTGCAAATAAAATCCCCTCCGACATCAGTCTTTCTGTAGTTTATAAATCAAAGACGCCCTCTGTCTGACCCTCTCTTCCTCCCTCCCAGCTGTCTCACCATGTTGGAGTGGGCTCGGCGAGGCATGCTCTCGCTGGTGTGGAGGTAGAGGAATTTGTTGATTTGTGAAGAGGCCAGTCGGTCTCGAACCTCCAGCTCCTGGACGATGAACACCTGCCTGGAGAGCGGCTGCTCGCCACCGGGACCGACCCCGATCACAGCCGTCAGCTCCCCATCTTGCCCGGCTACTGCCGCTGGGTAGGACTCATGCTGGAAGGACACCTGGAGGACAAAACAGTTAGAGTTAGAAGAGAAGAGCAATACCACTCACGTATCTGTATGATATATATGTGGAGCTTTAGTTTGACTGGAAGCAGAAAGAAACAGCAAGGTTCTGTCCAAAGGTAACGACCTTTTCAGCAAATAAGTGTTTTTTCCAAATTTTGGGAAATTGCCATTTCAAACTAAATATTTACAGCAGAGACGAAACATTTCTTCTGCATCAGGACAAGAAAACCCCGACAAAATCTAAAAACATCAAGATGCATGCATACATTTAAGAGCAAAACACACAAATTCTTAAATGAAATTCAAACCACTTCGAGTCTCTTTCATCTCACTGGATATCTACCTTGGAGAGCTGGATCTCCATCAGCAGCGTGTGCTGACGCCCGCTGCCTCCAGCCCAGCGCCACGAGTTCTGAGGACGAGAGGAAGTGACGGAGCGAGATGGAGACCCCCGAACACCAGCAGGGGCTGAGCGGCCTCTGTAGAGAGAGGAGGACACGGATTCAACTGTCAAAGGAAAGCAGAAAACTGAAGAACACAAGTGAACAATTATGACTATTTATGTATATTTATAGTGTATGAGAAACTACATTTGTGTTTATTTGAGAACCTACTTGTGGCCCTCTGTGTGTGTGTGTGTGTGTGTTACCTATTGGCGTGCTGGGCATGTATAGACATGGACTTCCCACCAAAGTCCTTGCCCCCGTAGAGATGCCAGACCACAGAGATTTCCCGCAGCACCACTCTGCTCTGGGGCACCGGGAAGCGGCTGGGGGCTCGGAGCAGGTCTGAGCTGCCTCGGGGCCTGGAGAAGTGACTGTCCTTCACCCTGATGGGCCCCGGGGACAGCACCGTCACCACAGGCTCCCCGTCCTTGGGCTGTAACAAACCCCGCGTGTGGGCATTTTATGAGTAAGCATACGAGATAAGAGAGAGGAAAAAAAAGGACCATAAAAGCGAGGAGCAAGACTCACAGGAATGCCCATGCCAGGAGCCTCCAAGATGCAAAAGTCGTCGTTGTCGGTGGAGCCCTCTGAGCCGTCCTCCGACATCATATCTGCCTGAGCCTCCGTTGCTGTGGCAACCAGCCCGTCAAGCTCAGAGTCGTCGCCCTGCAGGGCGGAGGGGATGCGCTTCGAAGCTTCACCAGGGAACAGGTAGACGGAGACAGGCGATCCTCTCGGCATGGAGGGTGAACCTGGAGAAACGCAGAGAAGAATCATCAACAACATGGAAAGATTAGCGGGCTAGTCATTTTCCACAGTGACTAAAAGCGCCCTGAGCACGTGTGCACGGCACATACAGACACATATTTTACCACTTTTCTTACATCCGATATTATTGCGGTGTTAAGAGAAATCTTGGAAACCAGGGGCTGAGTTTCATCTCCTTCCCAAAAGGGACACAGTTAATTTGGTCAAGTTGTGACAATGCAACCGTGTGTCTGTAAACCAATTTTAAATAAATTTGCCCACAATCCTCTTCCTATACACAAGGAAACATTTGCAGAACTTTAGTGAACCACGTCCTGTTGGGACGTTCAGAGGCGTAAACTCTGCAGTACCTGGATCTGAACTCTCTTCTCTGTGGCTCTTATCTGTGTCGATTAAGGCATCAGCCAGGTCATACTGGTTGATCTCAGCGGTCTCAGCCGGAGGGCAGGGCAGCACAGACGCAGGGCTTTCTGACAGCTAGCAAGACAGAACATTACACAGACATTAAACTATTTAATGGCATCATTATACCACTTTGTGAATCCATTCTATTACCCTCAGGAGTTCTTTTAACGTCATTGCATTTATTCACCATCTATTATTCGTAATCTTTCTATTCCATGTAGAAGATGATATACTTAATATCAAACAATATTCTTTTCTTCGCTGCTTGCAATTTGTGTCTAGCGAGTTACTCTGGGTACAACTAAATGTATAAAATCTGAGTAGAACACTAAATGTAGGAGTTTGCACTTTTACTTTTACATTTTCCCTGAAACTCTTTCACTTTCTACCCTTAACTTAATATTATACACTTCTGTTTCTTCATATTGTCACTGGTGCACTTCTTGTCTTTTTGTTTCTACCATTTTTCCCTCGTTTAAAGTTTTTTTTTCTTCCAAAAGAAAATTCATTTGGGTTTGATAAACAGACATTTTTTTACAAATGTATGTCTTAATTTAAATGAAATGAACTGGTGGTGCTTCACTAGTACCAAGCCATTACTTAATTCTTATTAATTTATTATTTTAATTCTCCAATGGTCTTAATATGCCAGACTTACTGGTAATTTCTGGCCAGCGATTTCGGTGGGTGAGGCATGTCGCGGTGGGGGGTGCAGGTCACCCTGGGAGACCAGGTACTGCAGCAGGTTGACCAGGGCAGCGCACGAGTCGGCACAGGTATGAACGTGAACCACATTGTTGGAGCAACGGAGCTCAAAGAGAGGTTGAGACTGGAAAATAAAGAGAGGACACAGAGGAAGTATTTATAAATGAATAACAGGGTATTCTATAAAGATGGTGACAGAGAAGGGGGGGGATGGGTGGGAGAAGAGGAAACACATGGAAGTATGTAGATGGGAAGAGAGGGAAATGACGTAACAAATATCTTCAATCACAACCTCATACAACACCGTGTCTCCACTTCAGAAGAAGCAATGCTGTTGAGGAACTTATACACTTCACATGAGAACACTGACTAGAGTTTCTCAAAACCTGAGGAAATTATGCATCTGATACCTGCGTTACTTTTCTAAATTAAGAGCTTAATTCCAAGAAAACTACAGAAAATCAGTAATCTGGTGGAAAGATGTAAATTTCTGCTCATTCTTTCACCAATTTAAATTAGCTGGAAAGTATTTTTTACCCAATCTCATTGGCCAGCTGCTAAAGCTGCAGCTATTCTTATTAACAGCCATACAATTGGTGGCTGCTTTGTACAGCCAATATAAGGCTAAATCAGCCCGACAATTGCTGACTGGCGCTGATCTGTTGAGTGAAAAGAGGAGTTTTAATACTTGTTAAGAATATCAGCATGATGTGAGGAGATAAAAGAATCAACACTGTATGAACTCCTTGGTAAATAAATAATTTTGTGTTAAGTGTTAATACAGCCATCATAGTGTGAACAAAAATATGCATTGGAGGAGAGTTTAGACACAAATGTGAAAATAAAAACAAAAAACAATTAAGAAATAAAGACAAAAAACTAAATAATAAAAAAAGTTAAAGATTAAAACACACCTGGATTGAGCAAATGCCTCAAAGAAAGACCAGACAACGGAAACGGAAACACCTTTCTCAGATATATGTGCAGCTTGTTACTGATTGGCTAAAAAGGACAGCTGTGTCGTTGTTGAGGGACGGCATGTTTACTGGCGCCTTGTTGGTTTTGGTTCCAACTGAAAGGTGACCCTCGTCTTGAACTGCTGTATGAATCCTTTATTACAGTGAAGCGTCATTAGGAGGCCCCTGCTCGTTAGTGGTTTTTGAAGGAAATTGAACAAAATGATAATGTTTGTTTGCGTTCACATTTTCTCCGGCAGGGCTGGTCCTTTCTGTGCCGCGGTGCTGCTGAGTGAAAGTGAAGGAAACACGGGTATGTAAACAGATGTGGGCACTCACCAGCTTCCCTGTATCGCTGCCTTTCCATGTGGTGATGGCGAGCTCCAGCAGGTCAATGTCCAGAACACACACATAGTCTGTGTGACACAAAGACGCATGCTGGGTTTTACGAGAGCAACTCTTTCTGACACAGATTCTTGTTTACGTCACTAATATTGTCGACTGTATTGACCCGGATATAAGACGTCCCTGATTGTAAGATGACCACCTTTTTTTAAGTTATTGAAGATACAAAACACTTTGAGTAAAGTAGCAGACATCATGTTTAACATCTTTTAAAGTCAAGTTTTCTTTCTAATTTCCAATGTATTATTTCAAAAGAGAATCTGCATCAACTAGGATTCTGTTGTTAACCTTTAACTTAATGCTATGATATCAATGCAACTAGTCTTGTTGGGAAGGTTTCCGTGGTCCAAGGATTAGGTGTGTGCAAACGCAGCCAAAATTTTTTATTTCATCCTGTTCATCATTCCCGTCCTAACACGCTAGTCCATGAAAGGGTGTGAGGATGATTTTGTTTTTGTGAGGATGATTTTGTTTAGCTCTGTTAGCAACGCAACTTCAGTAACAGTCTCACTCTGCGAGAGCGGTAAGAGCCGATACTGAAAGAGAACATCTGCTGATGACACAAAAACTGTCCTTTGTAGAACTACTCTGTAAGTGTACACACACACACACACACACACACACACACGTATTATGTGTCTTACCTCGCTTCAAGTCCACGGTGTCAGTCTCACATTTGTCAGAGAGGTAGAGAGCAGAGTCATCCAGGATGAATCTGACCACAACAAAACAAAAACACAACTCACACATAAACCAGAGACCAGTGACTGAGAGCTACATTTCAATCTATTTACTGTGCTGATTGTCATACATCATATTTTTGGTGGAGATGTTTCATTTAATGGACAATATCCATGTTGATTTAGTGGTGACCTGTACCTGAGGTGGAAGGTGGCAGTGTCTACAATGATATTACTGGACAGAGAGAAGGACTCTGCAGTGAACAACACTCGCAGTGGCAGATACAGAGGTCTGGCAAAGAGAAAAGCAGAAGATGAGGGTGAAAAAGAGCAGCAGAGTATAATGTACACTCCCATCTTACCACACTTTTTAAAAAAGTATCTACCTGTAGTCGACGGCACAGGTAGCGAGGTGTGTGTGGAGGACAGTGATGACGGCAGGTGCTGTGTATCCCAGGATGGGATCGTCAATGACATCTAGAAAGTCGACCAGCTGTAAAAAAAAAAAAAAAAAACACACAAAAAAGAGACTCAGCTGTGCGGCAGAACAGCAAACAAACAAACAAACAATTCATCCCCTAATTTGATTTCAGGAGTGCGGTTTGATATTTTTCTTCACAAAACAGAACAAAGGCTGCAGGTCTAATTTGTCATATTACATCATACTTTACAAGCTACAATCTAATAGTATATACTTATTATCTCAGGGAGCAAGAAAGGGAAAACATTTTTGGCAGGGCTGCTGTTTTAGTACTGGTGGGACCTGTGAGGGACAGCAGGCTGATGTTAACAGCTACCATCACAGAAGGCACAACGTTCCTGATCAAGTCATCGGTGTCCAACTCCGGATTCTTCTATAATGTATTCTATTTTCTGGATTTTCCTGTATAATCAGTCTGTAATAACATTTCAGTTATTTTGTCATTAACTGTAATTTTGCTTTCTGTACCCACTTTCTCTAATCCTTCCACATCTACATCAGTGATTTGCAACAGTTCCTAAATCACCTTCAACTTCCCCAAAGCAAGCGCCTGAATGATGCAGCTGCAGTTAATACAAATGATTGAATATCAAACAACAACAGGATAATAAAGAGTGAGATTTTCTAGTTTAGCAAAAGAAAGAGCTGCACACCATATTCAGAATACACAGTGGACAGTAGCCTACTCCACTGCACTCTGGTCTGTTGCAGGGCCAAGAGAAACTGGCATCTCACGCTCTTGAACTCCACATTCATATGTTTCTATTTCTGCGTGAATGTGAAATGTCAGAAATGTTGGTCTAGAGAGAGAAAAAGCCATTTTCTGACTCAGAGACTGACAATAAATGTAAATCTGACATTTATCTCTAAGAGAACTGAACATTGTTCTCCTGTTTCCCTTTATATTTTAATTAAGCATTTAATACGAAACCCCCGCCTCGAAATGACTAGAAATGATATAAATATAACCACAGTAACTGTTTGAGTTAAAGTGAAGTGTTTTAAGAGGGATTTATTTTTCCTTTCATCAAGAGACAAGAAGACAGAGAATGATCTCTATGATCTGTAAGAAGACTTGTTTCCTTGTATTGCTTCGCACCTGCTCATGCCAGCTGTGATTAGTCTGCATCATGTAATGTCGCATGGTGGCACCTTGAAGTCGAAGGGCGACTAGGAACTCCTATAAGGAGAAACGGAAAAACAAACATTGTTCAATTTCAAACTTTCACCTGCTGCAAAATCAGGTGTTTGAGGAGGACGTACCTTGACACTCCTCTGTGGGTCCAGCGTGACTTTGATGGCTGTGGACAACATCTGAAGCTCCCCCTCCCTGCCGCTCACGCTGCTCACACCCACCTCTGTGGGATAGATGGTAGGGTCCAAGTGCTTTGGGGGAGTGAAGTTGGGCATCTCCAAATGCTGCGGGATGGGGGTGTCTTTCACCACCGCTGTAGTGTGTGTGGGGGGGGAAATGTGCTTGATGACCCAGAACATGTATTAACATTTTCTACTTAGCATTAAAGACGAAAATGTGTATCGTGTTGCAATGAAATGTTTGCAAACAACGTGACAATGTGCACCTCGATGGTAGAGCTCCACTCGTCTGCTCTCCAGACACAGGAAATTGAGATTGGGGTCGTTCTGGTGCTGCGCCACACTGAATATCTTCCCCCCGTCCAGGTCGAGCACAATTTCGCCGTGACTCTGGTCCTCCTGAATCAAGTAGATGAAATGGAAACGGTTAAGAAAAACTAAAATTACAAGACAAAAAATAGATACAGCTAAAGGTGTATTGTATTTAACTTAACTAACAAGGCTCAACTTCAGTTTCAAGTTTTAATAGTTAGATCTCACTCTGAGGATTATGAAGCTCAGTGTCCTGGTCGTTTATACACAAAGCATGAATTGTTATGCACAGGTGACAGGTACAATTCAGTACTTCAAGCATTAACACAAAAACATTTATTATTTCTTATGAATAATACAATAAATAAAAACATTAATAAAAATCTTCAATATTTCACAAAAACAAAAAAGGAATTAGCAAGTAAGTAAGTGATTTGTGTGAATCACTTTCACGGCTGCAGGGAGGAAAACAGGCGATACGCTGGAGAGGAGGGGAAACTATGGAGCTACTTGTGTATCGACTAATTAAATGCAACTTGCAATAACTGAATGTGGGCATTAAGTTCATGGAGACGTCGCAGGCATCCTGCTTATGTTATAAAAAAATCATGACAGTTTGGAAGAGTTACAAAAGGTAAAAATCCTGTGGGCTACCAAGTCAAGTCTCCTCAGCCTTTTACCATCAAGTCCCAAGTTGAGTCCAAGTCGTCTCGAGTCCGACTTAATTCTAAGCCTACAAGTGCACAGCCCATTCAGTGTCTTCTAATACTGTGGTTGGCAGCCACACGGCTCACCTTCCTGTCTGTTCTGGCTTGGAGGCGACCCTTGCCGATAATCACAGTGAGGGAGAGGAGGCTGAGGTTGTGGGTGGGGCGAGGAGCTGCCTGTTGAGTCTTTGCATCCGATTCATTTGCCATGTAGAACTGAGGCTCGTCCTCGTCTGAATCAGAGTCTGTGGCAAAGAGAGAGAGAGAGAGAGAGGAAAACATATCAGTCAGTTTAATTTTTATATAAAATACAATATAAAACCTGCTTGATTAATAAGAGATGTTGATTAAGTCTAATAGATCTACACGCTGTTTGAGTTTTTTTTCCAATCAAAGCAACCAAACTCACCCAGTCTAAAGGCCGACTTGCAGAGCTGGAACTCGTCGTGCTGATGGCGGCTGTGTTCGGGGCTTTGGGCCGAGGGGGGTGGAGGCTCCCACATCAACAGATCATTATTGATCCTTTTGGACGAACAAAGGCGTGTGTAAGAAAAAATGAATGTTCCTTCTGATGCAGGATTTAAGACCTCTTTCTAGAGGCAGCTCAACAAGAACACCAGCAACATAAAAAGTAAAAGAATATATGATGTTTAAAGGCAGATAAAGTGCATATTTTAACACTTGACCCTGATGTGTGTTCATCATTACAAAAAAAATCCTGTAATGTGCAAAAGACCTAAATGCTTCATATTTAAGACCAAGTTTTCCTCGATTGGGGGGTTACCTGGACAATGTTAGCTTGGAGGACAGTAATCACTTGTGCTACTGTGGATGTACCTGTTGTAGACGTTCTGGAAGGCCTGTTTGCTGGGCAGGAGGATGTAGGCCAGCGGCAGGCTGATGTCCACAGCACACTGGCACTGAGCGACACACTGCACCTGAAACTGACGCATCTCCTCTGGGTCGGCTGGAATCACCATCTGAAACGAGGACGGAGGAGAGACGAGAAGCAACGAGTTAGGTCTGGAGTCTTGATACAACGGCTGATAAAGTTGGGCACATCATATGTTCCGGTGCGTCGTCGCACCTCCTCGGTCTCAAACATGGTGCGGTTGGAGGAGAACGGAGAGCTGGTTTTGTCGTTGAGTTCACAGTGACTTTCAAAGAAGGCGGCCCCAAGATCCCTGATGAGGCCTAGGTTCATCCCATCCAGACCTGCTGCCGGACCCTGAGCCTCACCTCCACGCACACGCACCGATATCCTGTTCACAGAAACAGTAAGTCAGTAAGACAACAATGTGTTTTGTCTGATTTAATGAGCAGGAATAACTCAATTTAGACAGCAGAATATTTCTCTTGGAGAGCTTGATATGTTGCAGATTACAACATATTCTTGTGAAATATATATCTCATTCCCATGAACACCCCTACTTACCTGGGCAGAGAGTCACAGTTCTTCTTTACTCTGATACAGGGGAAAGAGCCGCCCTCCCAGCCCTCGTAGGATCCTGGTGAGACACAATCAGTTCTCTGTCTGTCTTTATATACCAGAAAGTATACCACTTAATAGAGTTGCTTTTACAGTTTTTATTGATGAGTTGTGTTCAAAATATCGCCATGGCAGGACTACATGCAACAGCAAAGTCTATAGTCAGTCTTACATATCAAGCACGTAGCAGACACATTTTGTATCTTTATAAAATGGCAGAAATTGTAAAATCTCTAATGTTTGTCCTTTATAATGTAGAACAAGCAACTCCATCTCTATGAGTAAACAGCTACTCATAAAAAATGACTATTGGCACAGTATACACAAAAACAAGGGGCTTTGCAACCTTTTCTAAAAACTAAGATGCTACAGATGAAATGATGAAACTACTTGATATGTTCTCGGGATTAATAAAGTATCTATCTATAGATATGTCTGTCTCTTACTGTTTTAATGTTTGCTTTTAAAACCCAGAACTACCTGGAAAGCAACACTGATACAGAGTGGACTACACTGGTAAAATAGTGAAATTGAAAAGGCGTTGCCGAGCAAACTGAACGTCTATCTTCGGTTGCCCTGTTCTTGAATAATCAGTCAGCTCAAACAGCTACAGCGTATGGTTGTATGTGTTCCCACCGTGCAGGTCGGAGAAGGAGGCCTCCAGCAGCTGGGTGAGGCAGGGGGCCCACGGTTGTCCCGGGGCAGTCTGCTCACTCTGGAGGTCTGGGGCCTCCTGGTGCTTCAGCTCCAGCTCCGTCAGCTCCAGCACCAAGGTCTCCTGCCGCACCGCCCTCTGGGTGGGAGGTCGGCGCTTAGAGAGGGGCCGCAGGTCGGGTATGGGGAAACGGAGCCTGAGGACGGCGTGGGGGGAGAGGAGGGTGAAGGAGGAGCACAGCTCACTGCTCTGGGTCTGAGAGAAAAGAACGTGAGAAATCTCTTATTATTCATGTATTCATCCATATTGTCTGAACATGGATCTCAAGAACTGATTCCGTGAGAAAGTTACAGTCAGTTGTCTTTTGTCACTGAGAAGCTTTACTCGCTGCATAAGGGCGATCCGAAGAAGTGCTTATTTACTCTTACACATCATGTTTGTGTCAGCGCAAATATGATCGGTCAGACATGACGGCATTGTCTTTTCCATCTTCCCATAGTCATGCTGACATAGAAATACATGAGTCTGCATAACCAAACTGGATGACTTAAGCCAAAATGATATCTTTTCTGCTCAGTTATGACCAGTCTGGTTTATAATACAGAAGAGCAGCTCAAAACCATAATTCTGTGTACAGCATAAAAACACAATCTGGTATATTTCCTTATTGTTAACATGAGTTAAATTCTTTAATATGATTTCCATATATTTCACCAGTTTCAGTTAACATGGGTGTAGTCTGTGTTTTCTGTGTTTTAATTGCTGCGAATTGCATTTGATACCATTTCTACATTTCAGGGCCTTTCTCTATACGCGAATAGATTCTTTATCATGTAATAAAGGTATGTGGGGTTCCACCTGTATGAGTCCAGGTCCAACACTCTGTGTGGGACAGTAGCTGAAGGCTTTGCTCAGGCTCCCCAGGCGACTGAGGACATCCAGGTCCAGCTCTGCGCTCAGCTCTGCCAGCTCCACCCGCACTACACTTTCCCGCCGCACCACTCGCTGTTTACCCTGTCAACACAGACACACAGACACACACACACACACACACACGTTAAAGGATAGATTGATGTATCAATTATCTGATTAATAATGTTATCATGTCATCACTCAGTTTTTGATTACATATTTTTGTATAACTAATCAATATTACACTAAGGGAAGCCATTACCTGATAAATCGTTCTAATAGATCGGCATGAATATGTTTATGATCAATGGCATCGTCATTCTCCAGGATTTAAGCGTACAGTTTCATTGGTGCCAAAGCCATTTTTAAGAGTTATGCAGCCTGCTGAGGATACAATTCTAGCAGTAAATTGTTTTTAAATATATATATTTTTTATTGTTTTGCAAGAAAGTGATCTAATTAACATATAAATATTGGTTTTTGGAAGCTTTTGTCAAAAAAGTTTGGTACGAGTCTTTAAATCTCACAAGTAATATCATGTAACTTTCTAACTATGAAAGAATCATGAGAAAACAATAAATACCTGCTGCATTACTTTTAAGAATAACTATTTTTATCCAGCAGTTTTCAATGAATCCTCAATCACCAGTTTTTGTCTGGGCTTGGTGTTTACATTGTAACACTAAATTACTTACTCAAACCTGACAAACACTATTTGTAAAGCACATTTTGTTCATTGAATTGCAAGACAATTTACAAATAAAGCTGAAAATAAATTAAAAACAAATATATTTTCTTTGAGCTAAGAAAAGTTTTGCACATATCAACTCAGAGAAAGAGTGTGTGTGTGTGTGTGTGTGTGTGTGTGTGTGTGTGTGTGTGTGTGTGTAAATGCGTACCCTACGCAGGTGTTTTTCAGTGAGGCCATAGTGTAGTTGGGCACATGGTCTGGCTGCAGCTCCAATTGTGAACAGACCAGCTTTCTGGAACTGAAGCAGCTGGAAGGACAGACACACACACACTGTTCTCTCAAGTCTTCCTTATCAGCTCAGTAACAGAACAGCAAACAAGAACTATTTGTTTTGTGGCAAAATAGCTTCAGTCCAAACGATCGTTTCACATATTACAATTCATGTGATTTCTTAAACGTCCCTCCATCATGACTCCCCGGTGGCAGTGCAACGAAAATGATGTTAGTCCTAGTACAATAGAAAGTAGGAGACAGAGATATATAATGACCTTATGTGATCACTTAGCGTTGCTACTGTTTGCACTGCAAACAACATTCCACACATTTAAAAGTACCTCGCTGTACTGAGGCTTTCCGTCCGCCCAGAGGCACTCTAACAGCTCCAGTCTGCTGAAGGAAAGGTCAGAGGTCACAGCCCGAGTGTGGCGTCTCCCGCTCCGCATCTCACAAGCAACCTGCACTGCTGCTCCGGTCACTCTGGGAGAGAGGACAACGAGAAGTGAAAGTGGAAGCATGATAAACGTAAAGCTGGAGGGGAGGAGAGAGACACAACTGGATGAAAAATAAAACGTGGCGTGCTGAAATGTAAATATAATGTAAAATGATACAAACCTTTCAGACATGTAAGACATTCTTCAAACCTACAGGCTTTTTAACTTTCTTTTTAACTTTAACTAACCTTCCTATCTGTAATTGTTGAAAAAAGGGAAATTAGGTGGGAAGATATATCCCCATGAAGACAAAACATGGGTTTTTGTACCTGAGATGGGAGTGTGGGCAGGCCTTGGCAAAGCCGCCTCTCAGATGGTGGAAGTCTCTCTCGCTGAACATGCTGTCCTTGAGGAAGGCCAGCTCCCGAAAGAACACCTGAGACACCTGAGCCAATGACGGGGCTCCATCAGTCCTAGAGGGCGGGTCCTCCTGCAGCAGGGTTAGGGTGAGGCCGCCCAGGGTCAGTCGCAACAAAGCATCAGGCTTCAGCTGCTCTGCCTGGCCACTGTGTAATCGTCCTGCAAGGAAGGGGATGAGAGTTTAGGTTTTTTAGAGACACACTTTGGGAAAATATACATATTATAGATCAAATATGAAAATAAGGACAAACATCTGTGTAAAGTGGTACCACGCAGGCCTTGTAATTAATACTGAATGTAAGAAAGGACATTTAAGGTGTAATTTTAGATATTCTGCAGCTTAGAGTTTAGTTTTGGGGACAGTCCAATGCTCGATATTGCAGACCTAAAGATTCCTTTATAGTGCTGATATAAACCCTTTACTCAGCACTGCAGGGACTTTACCTCTGGTTCGACTGCTTGACCGGGGCAGACTCGACAGACAGCCCGCTACAGGATATCTTCTGGGGCAGTTCACCATGCCCTGGAAAAATAAAATTAAAGTGGACATCATGTTGCTTGTAATTTCATAAGTTCCAGTTTGTTGTTGTTTTTTTTGTATTTTTAATAAACACACACACACACAGATTTCACAATGCCATATATTTATATAAAAATACTGATATAATATTTTCAGTAATATTAAATCATATCAATACTGATAATCTAGGAAGCTTAAGCTTATTGTGCTTATTAAGGGGGGAAAATCAAGGAAATCACCTTCCATTTTCTGATGGCCATCTGCCAAATAGTTCAACTGTAAACACGCACACACGTAGGTTGTACCTGTGCAGACAGCGCTGCAGGCTGTGTGAGGCTGGCTAGACTGTGTGTAGAGGACTCCATATCACTGTCTGACAGCTCGCTGCCGGAGCGCACAGACGTCACGCTACTGATCATCCCAGCAGGACCCATGGAGTAAAACATTTCTGCAGGTACACACACATACATACACACACAAAAAGTGTGAGTAGTTAAATACTACACAAACACTTCATGGCACATTGCTGGGGGAAACGAGCAGCAGGAGTGTCTTCAAAGTCATGTCCAGATCAGCAGTGCTCTTCTTATTTAACACTAAAGGTTCACACCCTCTTGGTTTCTCATTGAACTGACAGCCAAAAACAACATTTGCATTTTATACAGCCTAACTAAAAACAGATTTTATTTTAAAAGGGAACATTTTCTCAATTACTACCCACAGTGGCTGGCATGGTTACAAACTGCACGCCTTTAGGAGGACACCTGCTGAGTGACAGACCAGTTTATAAGTGGACCTTTGCAGCGTTGTGTACCTCCATTCTCCAGGCCGGTGATGTAGGGCTCCAGGTCGGCTTCAGTATCCCACTCCTCATCTCTGGGACTGGAGCCCAGCTGCTTACTGAGGTCGTCCTCAATGAATCGCAGGTCGTCTGAGTCTAACGGACGACTGTGCACTCCACCACACTTAGTCTCGGTCTCTGCGGGGGAGAGAGTACAGAGAAACGGCTTTATGTGTGCTTGTGTGTGTGTGTGTGTGAGTGAGCGAGTGGGTGAGTGAGTGAGTGAGTGAGTGAGTGAGTGAGTGAGTGAGTGAGTGAGAGAGAGAGAGAGAGAGAGAGAGACACAGCTCAAGGACGAGTGTGACCTCACATTAATGGGGCATTTACAGATGTCCGTGACCTTAATCTCTAGCTCTGAACTGCAGAGGAAACAGCACAGGCTTATTGTCTGTGTCTAAGTGTGTCTATTCAGAGTCCTCCGGCCTTTGAGGAGGTTTACATTATGTATTGCTAAAGCCTGCAGGCGCCCGACCACCTCCTAGTTTCTAGACAGAAGAAATAATGAATAAGTGGTGAATTTTGTGGTTTTACTTTGTGAGAGCAGTAGTACATTTTACTCACCATACGCATAAGGACAGAGAAACAAGTATTTCCCATTTTGTGTTAACAAACTCTGAAGGAATGTATTCATGTTATAACAGGCTTCGCTACGACCCGACTATATGCTGACCACCACCATCTTTTAAACCACAGATGAACATAACTTGTCTCGTTTCATGTCACAATCACCATAATATATTAAATATAACATGCGCTGCCAATAAAATCCAAGAATCAGAAAGACAATTTCAATCTCAGTGAAATTGTGATCATATATACTTTAATGGCAAAAGTCAAACTGAAATGGCAGGTGTAGCACTGGCCTGGCAGTGGTGCATGTTCATCACATCATAGCACAGTGGTTTTACTGTACCAATGTCTATGCAGAGGGCCGACAGCAGGTCTGTCAGGTGGGTTATTTGATCTGGAGACAGCAGCATGTGGACACAGCCCACCTTCCCATCCAACTCCAACTGACGAACAAAAAGGATCAGACAGGATACAGAAGTCAACATGAGAGAAGAGTTGTATTTACTTATCCTTCAGTATGTTACAGTGTGCACGCACACACACACACACCTTCGGTCCAGGCAGCATGTCGTTCTGTTTGATCTTGACAGTGGTCTCGATAAAACCGGAGCAGCTTCCTATGAGCAGCGGCTGAGATGGAGGACATGGAGGGGATTTCTGGGGCTTTGCCTTTTCTTCCTCTTCATCTTCCTCCTCCTCCTCCTCCTCCTCATCTTCTTCCTCCTCCTCCTCCTCCTCCTCCTCCTCCTCCTCCTCTTCTCCTTCACTTGCGGTGGCAGATTCAGGGTGTTCTTCCTTAGAAGGACCCTAAGAAATGAGAAGAAGTCTGTGAGCATTTCTGGTTATAAATTATATTCATGTTTTTGTATGTTTCCCTCCCTTCTGTTTGTGTCTGCACGGTCAGTATTAGAGGTGGAGACATCGTGGCATATATCCTTTCTTTGCAATAAGCCATCTGCAGCCAATTTATTCATAAACAAAATAAACTTCTTAAGAGCAAGATTGTCAAGAAACAAACCTGCATATCACATAATAACAAAAGCGGTTATTATTTTGAAAAGTGAATCTTGTTCACAAATTAATGTAGGAGTAAGAAACAGTTTATCAAAGTCTGAACAGCTGGAGGAGCTGAAGATTTTCCTCTAACAAGTTCTAAACCTCTTTAACCCACATCAGCTCCACCTGGACGGCACATGCTGCGCTGAATGTTGTGCATTTGTTGCAAATGTTGTTCAGTAACATTTTTAGCTTTTACCCATTTCTTAAGAATTATTCTTTGATACCTTGTGTTTTTAGTGTGCTTAATCATTCATGACCGTGCTAATAAGTAGCTGAATAAGTCAATTATATGCTTTAATGAATCAAAGTGTGAAAGAAATAAAGCAGAACAAAAAAAAAGAAAAAATAGATATAAAGATTACACATAAAGAATGCTTAGCAATGTGGTGTATCACACACATCACCTGTACTGTGCCGATGCTGTCGTACAGCAGCTGAACAGCGCTCAGCTGGAGAATCTTGTGCAGGAAGGCGGGCGGCTGGTGGATGTCGACAGGCACGGCAGTCTGGCTGGCTGGATCTCGCACTGCCTCGTCAAAGTACTCCAGCCTGGAGCAACACCATGCAAAAAAATGCGCACATTATTTAGCGCCATGACAAAAATGTTATCCAGTGCATACGAGAAAAAGCAAACACGTTAAGAACTGAGAGGAGAAATGCTGCTGCTCCTCTTGTGCAAATGAAGAAGCAGCCACACCCGCGTTGTGAAAGCAAACAAATTGGTTTAAACTCACAATGCCGTTGGTATCAAGCAGAGGACTCGATCAAATTGTTCATGGGAATTATACCACGGTATTAAAATGAATACAGATGGTAAACTGCGCAGTACAAGTATCACTTTATATTTTGTCACTGTTTACTGACTCAGTGTCCAAGATCTGTGTTGCTGAGATACGGGTCCACTGTCAGTCCATTGATCTCTTAAGGAGAAATGATCAGATATTCCACTGGAGCAGAGGCACTTTGTTTCATACACAGCGCCCCTGTAATATGCTTCACAGGTCTCAAACCAGTTGTTCTGTCAAAAATCACGACAGGGCCTTCTGGTCACTGACCCCAGATCAACACAGCCATCCTGAGCAGCTTCGTCAATAAGTCACAAAAACAAAAACTGGTTCAACAGAGCCAGAAACCCAGCACAGGCTACCTGGTGATCATAGAAGTGGGTAGTTGGGAATGAATAAAGTTTAGCTTTAATAATATTGTCACGTGAGTATTATTTGTACATTTGCAAATGCACATGCAGTGGAATATTGTTATACAGCCATACAACCAGTTAACCACCAGGCTCTCCACAGGAACCTCCCTGTGGCCACAACACACATATATATCAATGTCAAGGCCACATACTTCCTTGACATCCCATATTGATGACACCTTCAGTGTAGCCTGCAGTTATTTGCAGCCACTGATAAAAGTCCTGCTCAGGTGAATGGATTCTTCAATACTGACACTATTTAAAATGAGCTTCTCCCTGTGGCTGTGTGACAATACAAGGCCAAGGAGTAGCCAAGTTCATAACTGAGCAGAGAGAAGATGAAATCTAACTCCTGGCTTCCATTTTGTTTTCCCTCTCCCCTGACTGTAAGATAATTGCTGATGTGGGAGAGTTACAATATTTCTGATCAAAGAAAGACATTTGGGCACTCTGTTGAGAGTGACGACAAGTGAAATAAAAAAAAAAAAAAGGAGGTGTGGGTATAAATCTGGCTTTTGTTTGGAAGATTTTGTAAATCATGCTGACCACTATGTTTCCTCCTGTGTAGCCTTTGCCAGTGCTTCAGATCCTGTTCGTGTTTCAGCTTGTATCGCCTCCCTAACAAGCGCTGCAGGGTGCTTTTATGTCTTCATGACCATGGCCCATTTAGAAAAAACACTTGTTCACACGTGTACTTTGACAAAGGGAGGCCCACAGCGCACTTGCTGTAACCGTGAAATGACAAAAGGTTTTCACACTTTCAGGAGTGAGAATCAAAGATGCACAAATACAAACATTTGCCGCCTCAGTTTACGGACAGTATGCATACATTTTAGTGTCATGTAAAAGCAAAGTAAATGTTTAAATGAAAAAGAAAGTAGACTTGATTGCACAGCCTTAACGAGGCCTGGAAGGACACAGAAACAAATGTTCAGATGATTCTTTACCAAAGAAAAGGAGAATGAGAGGGGGTGAAATTTTGTTTCTCCATTTATACAGGCACGGCCTTTGAAAGGCAACTCAGGTAGGATTTTCTATAAATACATTATTGCCAAATGAACGGTAACAGTGACCTTTGAAGTTACATTTCAAAAAGCCCCATGAGCTGCTCTCCATCAGCAGTAGCATAAGTTAAGTATTTCTGTTTTTGAGGACGTCCCCATTAGTATTTCAAAATGTGAAGGATATGAATTAAATACAGAATGTATAAATCCTACATTTACCATAGTATTATCAAAGAGAACATGTAGAAAGGACACAAAATCATAAAGGAGGTGCAATAATCAAAAGGTGTAGAAAATAACTAATCACTTAATTTCTAGGACCTACCGTTTGATGTGCACCTCTAAGGCAACGCCTGTTTCCAGGTCCAGGGGCTGGTGCTCAATGCGAACTATAGTGTCTATGAAGGTGACTTTAATACGACGAAGGACTGCAAACACAGATGAGATGGGAGACATGCAAAGGTTCATTAGCACTCATCTTTCAAATCAGATTGGTTCGTTTATTGGAGAGTGCACATTATTACAGTGGGGACGATTTGATGTCTGTGTGTTGACACTTGTTTGCAAAGTCCGGATACACACAGCTTTGACTCACCCGTCTCAATGGTCTGTGCAAACATCTCAAGCCCTTCCAGCTGGGCAGGCGGCTCCTCGGACGCCTCCGGGGGGTCCTTCAGGCACTCCTGAGCCAGCTGCATGCTGGAGGTCATGCTTGATGACCAGCCTTGGGAGTCCCAACCCCCACCTGAGTGCAAACAAAACCACATTGGTTTCAGGCATTTCAGTACTTCTGCTACTGTGTAAAATGATTGAATTGATTCTAGATCGGGCTTGCAATTTATCCTCTTAAAAATTATTTTAAAATATTTGAATAGTTTCAGCCAGTGGTTTGATTAAAAGAGCACATAAAGGTCTTCACAAATTAAGAATGGACTTGTAGTGTCATGATCCTGCCTGGATGCTTGGAAACATCCATCCTTATGTGTACATCTTTCTCTATTGCACTTAAATATCAAATCAGACCAAGTGGACACTTATCTATGTTTGCCTGCATGACATGAGCACCACATCAGGACAGTTTGGGGTGAACAGTAATAACACAGGGGCAAAGTCATCTACACACTCGTCAATACTGAGGCAGAATGGGTAGATCGGGTCAACCCTGGAAGATCATCTCTCTCAACTGACTGATGTTTAGTGTCCCAAGTGGAAGACTCGAGATCCCACAGGTTGTCCCAAGAAGTTGTTTACAAGTGAACTTACTGGTGCGGTACTTGGGTCGACATGTTATCTGAAGACCAGAGACTTCTAAGGTGCAGTGATCAGTCAGGAGAGCTTGCCAGGGGATGGTCACCGCTATGCTGCTCACAAAGCCATCCACTATCTCCAGAGGAGCCCCGAGAGACTCCAACAGCTCGTTGACCGCCTGAAGTAAAGAGGAAGCAGTCAGTAAGCAACACAAAGTGAAATAAATAGGGAAAATTGTTTCATATTAGTCTCATCACTCTGGGTGTAGACTTATAGAGCAAATTAAGTATACAGCCAACATGGCAGGGAAATATATCCAATCTGAATGTTCTGACGTCAGAGAGGGATGCAGTTAATCTCGGGGTCTGGTGATGTGTTCCCCATAAGTGCATTTCCTCGAAGAAATGCGAGCTAGGCTAAGAGCATGACGTTGGAGATTGTTGTTGAACTCGAGTGCAGTTGCGAAACAGAGAGTCCGACAAAAACACACGATGACTACTGCTGCAGTGCGAAGTTGACAGCCACAGTCTCTCCTCTCTGTTTACAAACTCACCCAGACATCGAGGTTGATTTCCTTGATAACACCGCTGCCGTTGTATAGGTCCAAGCCGAGCTGGTCCAGGCTCAGTCGTTCCTGCAAAAAGTGACCGAGGTAGTGCTGTAAGAGGTACCGACAGGCCCGCTTCTTGATTGAGCCTGACCAGGGGAAAAGCCAGCGAGACATAGGGCCAGAGAGAGCGGGGAGAGGGTGCGAAGAGGTGGCGGAGGAGAACAAGTGCGAGTACAGTCCTCTGGCAACTGCATAACAGACTAACACAAAGTGTGCAACAACAAGGAATGAGCGACAGCTAGCTACAGGGGGCTAAGGAAGGGGTAAACCGTAACTCTAGTTCTCCCCTAGACTTGACACAAAAACTCGAAAATCCTTTGTGTCAGGACCGACAGGACTCCCACGCGACTTCACGAGACGTTACTCCAGCTGTCTGTAGCTGTCTCGGCTCATATTTTCGGTACGTTTGTGTCGAAGTCGCGCCGCAGGTCCGGCTGATACGTATCTCTTGTTTCGGGGTTGTTTATTGTTATCATACGCCAACTGATGGTATGGGGAACGTACGTGCGTCACGCGTCGCAGAAACGAAAGCCAAAACCCGGAAGACAGCGATGTGACGCCACTGAGGCGCCATCTTTGTAAGGTCAATAGCTTTTGTAAGTCTATCAGAATCAGAATCAGAATCAGAATCAGAATCAGAATCAGAATCAGAATCAGAATGGTTTATTGCCAAGTATGTATTCACATACAAGGAATTTGTTTTGGTGCGTGGGTGCCAACAATAGCAATATATACATATACAGA
>JAVQJL010005417.1:0-15556 GCA_036024295.1 Nannoperca obscura
TCTTTAAAGTTAAGACTAGTTTAAAGTCATCTTCATTGAAAAGTACAGTGCTTTTCCTTCAAAAATAAGGACATTTCAATGTGACCCCAAACTTTTGAACGGTAGTGTATATATATAACATCTCAGAAGTGCGTAACAAATAATTTTAGATTTGTTTAGAGCATTTTTATATGTGTGTTTGCAATCTTGTTGGTGTGTGTACATGAACATGTAGGTGCTGTTTATATTTATTGCAGTAGATTTATGAAATGCATGTGTGGTAGAATTAGTAAAGTCTACAAAAAAGTGGTCAAAACATGGTCTAATAAATAAATATCAAAAAAATCTAAATACCATCTGAATTTGATAATGAAGTAAATGTGTAAAACAAATGACATTAGTACAAACATAATCCATCACAGAAGGATAAGTTTGATCCACCAGAAGAATTATGACAGTCGACAATTACTGTTAGATAGTTATATGACCTGTTGACTAATCTCTTAACAATCCCAAAATTACTACAAAGTCTTCCCATATGCTCTACAGAACCTGTTCTTACAACACACACAAACCTTTAAGCTTCTAGAAGTGGGTTAGAGGAAAATACGCCGGGTGCCTTACTGGAATGTTTACGTCGAATCAATTTCATGCCAAAATAAAAACACTGAAGCAACACTGATAGTGAGCTTCCAATGGGAGCATCACAGCGCAGTTTTATATCAGTGGTGGTGTGGTGTTGAAGTAGAACGGTGGAAAATGAAGTCATAAGATCTCAGGGACTTACCGAAGTTGGTGATGGTTAACAGGTCAAGACGGCGTTGTTGCTGGAAGAAAAAGAGAGAGACACAAAATGTGTCAGTTTTCTGTAATTATCTTGTTGTCTTGCAGAAAGTCTATTATTCAGTTTCACATATAACATAATGGTTTACTTTGCTGTTTATTATTTCTATATTACTAGTAGTTCACTGATTAAGTTCAATTCACATATGGACATTACTTAGAGTTAATTATTATAAGAGTGCAGTCTAGACGTGCCTTTTTATATGAAAAAGTGCCCCAGATAACCTGCCCTGAAATTGAATTAAAATGAAAGTTCTGTGCTGTAACTGTCTTGTATGAGCAGCGGCTGACAGCAAAACAAAGTGGCAACTCCTTACACTTAATTTTAAAAAGATCAACATTTGACTCTTTAGTCATTATTTCGACAAAATAGTTTTAGATACTTCTTTCATATAGCTTCTTAACAAAACTGTTCTTTAAGCTTGGTGTAGTTCAACATGTGAAGACCCTACAAGCTTGTATACATTTCCCAGACATTCTGTGTGTGTGTGTGTGTGTGTGTGTCCGCACACATGTGTGAAGTGCGACCTCATGGGTTTCGATGAAGTGTTTTTAAAAGAGTGTGCAATTTTACACTTGATGTCTCCAGCATCTGAGAAGAAGTCTAGAGGAGGCGCTAGCTGCCTTTACCCCTCTCTTTAACCTACTGCCTATCTGCACACACACACACACACACACACACACACACACACACCCACACACACTTGACTGTTGAGCACTGCAGTAATCAACACCTCAGCCCTCCTCATCTACCAGTCCCTCAGGAAAGAAGGTCTTCACATCCTAGGAAAGGATGAAGGGTCTGTGTGTATGTGTGTGTGAGACACACAGTATAGCTACTGTAGGTCACAGTCAAAGCCAGCTTTTAGGACCAGACTGCATTAATATTCAAGCACCATACTAACCAGTTGCTGAGAGGGATAAGCAAAGAGACTCTCAGCACGCGTGGAGTTCTTCTCTCCTCACACACTGTGCTGCCTGGAGTGGAACTGTCTGATAGGCTACTAAACACTTATTTTATTATTTAGCAGATGTTCTTACTCAGAGTGACTTATAATATGCAATATGAGTGGAAAGAGGTCCACTGGGTGCAACGATAGAATAACTTTACATACAAGTTCGCCAACACTGTAGTAGTAGTAAGAAATGCAGCGTTGACATTAATAGTGCTTGGACAAGTTTTCTATCATCTAAAAAATTAGCTTAGGATAGACTTAAAGGTAAGAAGATTACAGATACCATAATAATAATGCATGGTTTAAAAGCAATAAGTCATTCATTGACACCTTCATGCATGCACAATGATTGTGCGTATTATTATTTTAAATTCCAATACAATGGGTGTATTTAAATGTTTTACTGAGTAATACAGAATACAGACTGAAAATATCTGCCAGAGTAAAGAACTTGGAATGAAAATAAAGCAAAAAGCTTGTGTACAGACATTTTTTTTTAAAGTAAATTATTGCAAGTTGATGAGAAAGATGTGGAGATACTACTCAGTGCACAAAGGGTGGTGTGATGGGCTTTTTGTAGAGTTGATTCTTCAGTCAAGTTCTGAAAAGGTCGAATGATGCCTGTGCTGTGGTTGAGGCATTCCAGCATAGGGCAGCCAGAAAAGAAACAAGATGCTTCCTTAGTAGTCTTAGTAGGAAGATGCTACAGTAGAGTTTGGGAGGCTGGAGATTTTAAATGAGTAGGCTAATTTGCTTATTTAGCCTTGATTCAAATATACCAGCACAGTATGGTTGGTTGTATGTTACCTGTAAAGATGTAAGCAGTAGAGGTCACTGTGACAACATGAGACACAGAGAAACTGAGATCATAAAGGGCCACCACTACACATACACTCACTCACACCCTGCTCCACCCCCGACCTCTCTCTCTCTTACACACACACGCACACACACACACACACACACATGCGCACACGCACTACTATAACCTGTGGAGACCGCTGACTCTCCACAGTCAGTCAGATGTGGAGCCGCAGCAGGAATCAATAACATTTACTCCTCTAGTTCTTCTCACTGCTGCTGTACAGAGATAAAGCCTTGGTTAGAACCTACACCAGGAAATATGTTTGTGTATAGTAGAAACACTTTGTGTACATTTAGATTTCTTTAGCAAATCTTTCTCTGGCTGTACAGCAGTAAGTAACTTAAAAAACAAAAACAGTTTTCCACTTGATAATTACTCAGTATTATTTCATTCTGTCATTACTTGGTTTAAAAGTCTCCTATTAATCTGTTTTTTCAGATTTTTGTGTTTCTGTGTGTGGGATACTGTACGCTACAAAAATTGTAATAAGTGTGCACAACTATTAAATAATCATAAATAGCAAACAATTAAAACAAATGCTTTCCTGTCACAACCTTCTGAAATGGAAGTCTGTATTAGCAGAGAGGTTGATTAAATGATCACTTGGATTGTGTAGCACCCTCTACTGGCTCTCCAGGTCTCTGCAAGTGAAACTTTTGTAGACCGACTACCATCATCTGAAAATGATTTCTCATTTAAGATTATGGTATGAATATGAATGATCGTAGGTGTACGGAATCAGGAAAACAAACATATGTGCACAGAACATACCCAGGAAGAAGTCATTTTGACACTGAAACAGACAAACACAGATGCACACAAGCAAACATTCACACAATCTGTAACCAGCAAATGAAAAGCGTGAGCGCCGTTCAGCCTGCCTGTACTTATACACAGATAAAGAATCTGTGGTAGAGAATTACAACATGCTACCACTGCTCTCTCTTCCTGCTGCTTTTGTCAGTCCTTAACATGGATAAGGTGCTTAGTGTTCCTTAGGAGGGAAAGAGAGACAGACAGACACACACACAAACACAGAGAGAGAGAGCAGGGAATCTGACACAGAGAGAGTTACATTAGTAAAAGCATTTCAGGGCAGAAAATAGGATTGAATTAATCTTTATCAAACACAGCCAAGAGCTGAAGGATCACACCCTGGTTGAAGCAAACCCAGCCTCAGAGTGGCTGGTCGTTGCCCTCTCACTACTATAATGATAAAACACACACTGTTAAAGCTGTTATTATTTACTAAATTATTGATTGATTTCATTCTTGTATACCAGGTTGGTGGGGTTTACTACACTGGGGGAAAACATCTTTTTGGTGTCTAATGCCACAAATGTTTTTTATGGTTGACAGCTTAACAGATACTAATTGGAGTGGCCTGATTCAGGAGGCCACATTTGTACAGAACTCCAAGAAGGTTAAATCATTATTTGCAAAAACCTGTCAGGCTCGGGTACACAGATGTTTACCACAGGTGAATCTAGACTGGACCTGCCAGTTAAAGTGTTATTAGGTCAGAAAACAAGGAAACAGTTGGAAGCCAGAGGTGACGGCTACTCCAGCTGTCACGGTAGTCTAGTGAGCCAGCATGGACTCTGGGGGTCTGTGGCCAGCAGCACAGTAAACAATACTGATACAGACCACAGGTCTGGAGTCTCGAATTATTTAAAAAAACCTACATTGTTATATGAGAACATAATTAAGTTTTATTTTTCTAGACATGTAACCTGACCAGGAAGCCTGCATCATTCCTGGATGTTTTATGAGTGCAGGTCCTGATAAAGTTCGATCTTTACCTCCATAAGTGGAAAGATGTAATTTTGTAAAGACTTCAAACCAACGTAAAATTGATATTCTGACTAAATGACAAACTGCTCAGTTTCTCTATAAATGTCTTTATCAGATTCACTTGTTATTAGTTTCTATTAGTCTCTCTTGAATATTACTAGAAAAAAACTTTTTCTTATTTAATGAATCTTCTAATATGAGTGTGACAACCCCCACCCCCCTAAAGAAATGTATAATGTACTAATCAGTATAAATATGGTCATTAACAGAACCAATCAGCAAACCAGATAGCAGACTGGTGCCAACAGTGGGAAGGGGAAAGTGTGTGTGTGTGTGTGATGGGGTCAAATGGAGTGACAGCAGTGAAAAAGCCATTAATGTACTAAAACCCTACTTTATGACTAAATTAAATATTCATGCACAATCTACCCAAAACCAATTTGCCAACATTTCCTCCAGAATTTACTTTTCATATTTGCTGATTGTTATCACAGAGAACAGAGAGAGTGAGGAAGAAGACGGAGAGAAGAGGCAGAGGAGACGTGGGGGAAGGGAGGGGGAGTAACTAAAACCCTAGCCATCATTTTGTAGCTCATTTCAAATTAATTTAAAGCCAATATGGCTAAATTACACTGCCACAGTCACGAACGAACTACTCATACGCACAGTTTTCAGTTTTTGTAAGAAAGATTTTGATGTAGCTGTGGGATGACAATACTATTAAAGTGAATAAAATATATTGTGTGGGGAGGTTTATTTCCAGACAATGCGCTTTTAGGCACTACTATTATTATTATTAGTGGTAGGAGTAATAGTAGTATTAAGTTATTCGACATTAATCGCATTGACCACTACCACCATCACCTAGTACAAACATAGAACGAGTTGCACATTGAAGCAAATATTTTGGTCACTTTGTCGAACAAGCCAAAAACACAACACTGACAAATGCCTTTTAAGCTGATATGGCAAACTTGTTAGCAAACAGTTGCCTATTTACACAACCAGCAGATACGGAACATTAGCCACATTAGTATTCATTGGGAGTCGTGTGTCTGGCAACCAACGAATATATCCAATACTTAAACTTCTTTTTACTTTGTTTTTGGTCTCCCACACCTGAGGGAAATACTCCACTATGTTCACCAGTCACTAGTCACTAGTCATAAACTATCTGTCTTCTGTTTGGTGATGGGTAAAGTGAGTTTTCATAGCTTTTTTCTTTTGACGATAACAGCTGTTTGCTGTGGCCCAAAAACAATGCTGTGGGAGCAGTGAGAGAGAACCCAAACAGTAAAAGCTGCAAACCGGAAAGCCAAAAAGAATTAGCTGAAAGACGCTAAAATACACATACAAAATATACAAGTTGTCATCACACATTGTTAATATAAAAATAACGAGTATAGCTGCTTTATGGAAAGAACATTGCTTAATATGGGCATGTTGGGTTACTGGCCTTTTGTCTAAGCGCAGCGTTACTGCTGTGTGCTGCGATCGTGGTTTTACCCTTCTGTTCGCTTGATGAGGTCACAAACATGAAACAAGCATCTGCATCCAGTTCCCACAGCTGTCCCCAGTGAACCACAAACACACTCACACACACACACACACACAAACATCCCCCTATCATGTATCCGGAGTAAGGGCAAGGGTCGATGGTTGATGGGGTTGTGAGTGAGAGAATCGTTGTCAACAGCCTGACTCATCTTCCATTTTCCTCTGGTCCTCTCGTCTCATCTCTGCTGTCTACCTCATCTGGCATCTCATCTGAGTCACTGCTTTCACTTCTGTGTATGCTCGCACTGACAAAACCCCACCACCACACACACACACACACACGCACGCACACGCACACACAATACCTGGGCTGATCTGTAGCATCCCAGTCTGTGTGTCTGACTGCATTTTAGTCATCGTCCCTTGGTAACAACAAGGGGTGGTGAGGTAAGAATGATCTAATGGGCCGAGCTTTTAGGTTATATTTGGGTGTGGCTGTCTAGTTCACTAAGATCAAGTACATCATAATGTCAGAGGAACGGGTGTTCAGGATGTAAGGCTTCCTAAAACTGCAAAATTTAATAGCTCAAGATCTACACATTTGTGTATCAAAACAATCATGTCTTTAATTAGTAAATAAATATTTATATATAAATGTACAACACAACAAAGATTAGACCTTAGAGATATTCAAATTTGTTGGACTTACGTGAAAATGGCTACTTGCCAGTACAAATGCGATCGTGTATCCACTTGCACGACAGTGTAAGGTAATGTGTGTTGTAGCGCAGAGAGGAGGAGGAGAGAGAGGATGGGAGCAGAGGGGATGGAGAGCAGGGCTTTGTTGCGTGACCAGGAGCCCTTGGTTAAAAATACAACAAACCAAATAAAAGATTTATTCCTTCTGAGAGCGGAGAGCAGCTTCGTCTTGAGCGGAGGGAGAGGACGGCCACCTGCACAGGGCACACAGTCTTCCCTGCTGCTGTCGTAATTGCACTCCCTCCAACACTGTGGACTGCACAAATCTGATAAAGTGCACAATGGCAGGCATGTACAGATAATACATGTAGCTGATGCTGACACATGAAGATAAAAGCATGCGATCAAACACACACATAATGTGTGCACACAGTCATACACACGAACCAAGTCAATTCACGCCATGTCATTGCATATTCTCATAGCAGTTAAAAAACATGATTAAATTCTATCTTGATTTCATTAAATATTCATGAAGACCAATTACAAGAGCAGCTAAGCTGGCTGTGAGGACCCTTTCCTCCATCTTTCTGCATGCTTTTTGAACAAAGACCCCATGGGTGTAGGCAGAATGACCATGGCACCCCACTTGTCTCTTTTACAGTACTCAAACTTTCACTGTGAAGGCAATAACTTGATGCAGCTGGCACAATATAAAAACAACCGCGTTTACCATGAGGGTGTGGTGTTTTTCCAAAAAGCACCAGATTAGCCCAGATCTAAAGATCCTGCTCTATGACTAAGGGCTTTCATGTTTGGAAACAATGAAGAACTTCAGAAAATACAGAAGGAGCAGAGTAGGAAGATCAAGCAGATCAAGTTATAATATAGTAGAGCAATGACTACCACTGGAAGTCAGGCTGCAGCATGTGAGTGAGAATTGGGGGGATACAAGGCACACAACGACAGACAGTCTACAGTGGCCGGTGTTCTGAATTTGTTCAACAGATGTGTCTTAGGCTCAACCACTCAGATGCGTAATACATCTCCTGCTCAAATCTCCGCCTCCCCCTTCCTCACCGCACTAACCAATCCCTGAGCCCACTTTTCCATTTCACACAATGAGATAAGAAGGCAGCTAAATAGTCACCTTGTGGTGACCTTCTCTTTCACTGGACAAACTCCATTATTGTGAATCTCCACAGCATCTGGTGTCCTGTGCCTCTCACCCTGAACAACTCCAGAAAAGGAGACTGTACAATCTCTTTAAAGATGTCTGGTACCAGAGCCAGCACCATGTGTAGCCAAACGGTTCAGTCCAAGAAGGCCTCTGCCTTTGTCTTCTGGTCAATGGGCATGGCACCAGATGCCTATGCATGTCTTTGAGACTCATCATGGTGTTTTTTGGGGCTGAGTCTGAGTGCTCCCTGTGGACCATGTTGTTTCTCTTCTATATGAACAAGAACAGTGGTGCAGCCAGTCAAAATGTGAAAAGCAATAATGTATTTAGTAACAGGGTATTATAACAGCTATAGAACCACTGGTCACCTAACTTCAGTTATTGGATGGGTTTGTGGATGTGGCTTAAAATTGCTGCCAGTTAAATTAACTGCAACTGTCCAACTGTTTGAGTTCTAGTTTTAGCGTCTACTTTGCACGTTGTCATGTCTCCTGTTCATCACATTTATCAGGAAGAACTGTGCATAGGACTAAATGTCCACTAACAGTGTGTGTGTGTGTGTGTGTGTGCCTCTGTGTGACGAATGGGTAACCTAAGAGCCCCTGCTGAGCCAAGAGTTTCCTCTGTGACCTGGCAAAGAATCAATGACAGCGTCTTGATACTGGGGCCCAATCAATGACTTAAGGACACTGATAGCATACTTGATACCTCAACACACAATTGCGCTCATACACACACACACACACAGAGAGAGAGAGAGAGAGAGTAAGAAAGGACTCTGTCATTTCCCCATTGGGCTGTGATTGACCCCTGCCTGATGGAGTTCAGGTGTAGTGACCTAGTATGTACCAGCGAAACCTGAATCAATACCCTCACAGTAGCAGACAAACAGTCAGGACAACCCCGGAGCACTACTGAGCACAGATCAAGGTCTGGCTGTTACTTGGTCTGATTCCTGGGGAAGAACATTACTCACTTAAAACAAATCATACTCAACATATCTGTTTTCTGGACTAGATTTTTACAATTCAACAAAATGGTGGGATTATTCTTTTTTTCTAAAATAGAAAAATTGTAATTCATGTTAAAATAAGTTTCTTTGATCATCTCTTTGCTTTGTCAGTATATATATATATATATATGCGTGAATAAATAGTGGTCTGCTACTGGTCTTAAAATAGAAGCCACAGTGTCCTTCATCAACAAGTTTAAGAGAGTAGCCTTTCCATTTTATTACAGTGTGTGGTCACTGCTGCTGTGTGTTAAATTGTTTTACCTTTAGGAAACACTCCAATGCCAGTCATATAGTGGAAAATCCACCTTGGCTTTATAGTCTTATATTTCTATCATCTTCTGTCTTCGGTCTTCAATCAACTGTGAGAGGAGATGGAAAATGGAACTGAGATTCTTCCATATGGGACTTGGGAGCTACTTTCAGAGACGTCAACAAACTTTTAAAGTTGTGCGACTGAAACTGAAACTTGTGCTCCTGCAAAACAGTAAACTTGAATATTGACTTGCCGATCTCCCTGTCTTCACACCAACCCTATTGGAGTATCAATAGACAAGACGCAAGGTTGAAAAGTTCACCCATCTCTCCTCTGGGCCTAATTGGAGCTGAAGGTCAGGAGACGTGTATGTTCCTATTGGTTTATTGCCTTTATGGATCCAACAAGAGTGGTGAATGTGTATGTGTGCAAGCCGTGGAACAATTCTCCTCTCTTGCTGCCTTTTTCTATTTCAAAACCTTCTATTTTTATTTTTTGTGATACCCCCAAAACAAATTCAAATGTCTGTTATCTTCAAGTAACCAGACAGTGAGCGACATATTAGAAAATAAATGAAACAAAATGTTGTGTGACTAAAGCGTTTTCTCCAGCACAACTTTTCCATTTAGCTGAGTTCAATCTGGTATCGGAATGGAGGGCTGAATAGTTCTTTAAAGCTGAAGCGGGCTGGACTGCTGTGTTACTGGTAATTAAGCGGGACAATAATTAGCTGCTAGTGGAGGAGAGAAAGGGAGGGGGGAAAGAGTTTGAGGGAGATGCACTGAAACACAAATGCAGGCAGCAAACAAAAACAACACACACGTACACATACAATTAAACTGCAAGACATGACAGATGTGTGTGTGTGTGTGTCTTCCCCATGTCAAAACAGCCAACACCCTCTCCAGATGTTGACGTGTGGACCAGATGGATGCACTGTTTGGTGTCTGGTAACTTATAATCACAACTTAGAATGAGAGTGAAAGTAAGAAAAAACATGGAGGATGATAAGCAGGGAGACATAGTGGGATATAAAATGACTAAATGAAAAAAAGATTGAGCAGGATGGTGTTCAAAAGACACTCATTTCAAGAGGACACACTCACAAGAGGAAACTGTCACAAGCAGCACTGAGCGTGTCAGTGAAGGAGTGATTGAAAGTTATGCTGGACAGTATGTTCTCCATCTCTCTGACAGGAAAGGGTCAGCTTGCTGCAAGCGCCATGTGACTTGTAACCTAAAAATCAATTTAACATCGGAGCTAAACAAGGCTGCATTGGCCATCACAGGTACCTGGCTTATGGCCAGTTCCATTAGATGTGTGAGTATGTTTGTGTTTGTGAACTGGGCTGATCAAGAGGTTGAGTAGTGCTGTTGTGGAGCATGTCTTTTCTTGTCCAGTTTAACCTGTCTTTGTCGAAATACAGCAAGATAGGGATATCAGCTGGAATTAGATCTAATACATGGCATTGCCTTTCTGCTGATTGTCAGGAATCTTGAGGCCTTTACATGCAACAGCCGAGCTATCAATTTCATTCAGACGGGAAAAGCAGGACGGCAGATTGAATGAAGACAGGTAGATGGCACGTAGAGAAGAAGAGACACAAGAAATAAAAGCAGCACATTCAAAAGTTGAGAATGTAATAACAATAACACAAACAACAAAGTTGTTTAAAGATTGGATTAAAGATCCAATCATATTAACTAAGTACTACTTTACTTTATGAGGGATGTCATATAATGTAATAAATATAGTGAAGAGAACTACAGGCTTGATGGATGCTGGCCACCATTCCAGCAGCTTCCCAGTCTGCTTCCAAAGAAAACACTGGAAACCGAGCCAGCAGGACAACTGCTGAGTTACCATCATCTGCAAAGAGCAGACATGCAATCTTTTGGCCAATAAACTAAACACTCACAACTCTTTGGCTGTCTATGAAGTTTATGAAATGACATAATTGATGACACGGCATTGACAGAACCCAACCAGAAAGAATGTAATTGTGGGGCTGAAGAGCTGATCCACTTTTCTATGACAAAAGGCCAGATGCATAAAACTGTGTGTACGCACGAAAACAGAAACATGCATAAGCATTTCATAAATCTCAATCATCGTGGAACTGGATGCTCATGCACAAGTCTAATTTCCACTCCCACAGTTCTCCATAAACATTCACACGTTGATACTTTTGACTGCTACACAACAACTGACCTGTAAATGAAAATAGGGGGAAAGAAGTGCAGTTCCAACAATGTCAGAGCAGCTTTATGTATGATTATTATGCACAGTTTGGACTGTGTATAGTGTGTAATAATTTTTTTTTTTTAAAAAGCATCATACGTAAATAATTAAAATAAATTTTATAAAAGGGCCTTTTGTAAGGTTAGTTATATTTTTCATTTATCATCAAACCCCTATCTGGCTCTAGGAATCTGTGTGTCTGAAGTGTAAGTGATCTCCTTTAAAAAATACCAGTTTGCAAGTGGGAAATGGTGTCTGCATGGTTTTTGTGCATATGCATCGTTTATACATCTGGACCCAGAGTGGAATCTGTATTGCTCTTCCAAGGAGAAAGAGGAGAAGGAAGCCATGAGGCTCCATCATTTTAGGCCGAAAGTTAGTCATAGTGATTTTGAGCAAGGCCGTTCTGGAGAAGACTCCAATACACATTGTTTGTGTGTATAAGGCGTTTATCTACTGTGATAGAGTCCATATTGTTTATGGGTAGCTCCCTGTTGGAAAGGGTGCACAAACACCAGCCTCTCCCCACCTCGATCTTGCCTGGCCTAGTTTCCCCTCCCATGCAGTTCCAGGTCTTATACTGCCTGGCACCTTAGTCAAGGTCTCCCCTCCTCTCAGGAATCTCTTTTCCTCTCTTGAGATAAAACAAACAAGAAAACAGTCGTTTGACGCATCTGTAATCACCTTAGCTATATCCGCTGGAACTGAGGGCTTTTAATTTGCCGTGCTTTTAATTTGTTTTCACAGCAGTTTCGAGCAAATTGAATTTGTTAATTAAAGCGGCAAAATGAAATGCTGAGCATTATTGACGAGATGCTAAGTGGGTTAGCGTGGAAATTGGAAGTGGGGGTGAAGTGGGGTGGGTGGGGGCTAACGAGAGGGTTGAGGGGGGAGTGTAGGAGCATTTTGGGGTATCAATAGTCAGGACAAATCACATTACAGAACAGCGCAAGAAAGGCTAAATGCCAAGTGGCCCCATGGCGGCTCCATGATGGTCTGTGAGTGTTTGTGTGCATGCACAGCACATCTCTGCAGGCCTTTTTTGGCAGTCATACACAAACACAGATAGACAGCTGTACTTCCTCCTGATTTCTTTCCAACACAAATGAACACAACCTTACGTATCCACACACACATACACACACACACACACACACACACACACACACACACACACACACAGAGTAGCATCTGTCTTATTCCATTAATAGAGCCTTAGAAAAATACAGTAGTATGTGGTATATTTTACAGATGATACTAAATGTTAAATAATGGATCCAGATAAAAAATATTGTATTGTTTATCATGGATGCTCAAAGCTTTTAACACAGTTGGCCAAATGTAACAACAGCAGGCCATAGGTCAGATTATAATTGGACATATTTATAAAATCTATTAATGGGGATAATTGCCTTAAAAAAAGATTATTGTTGTCATCACTTCTTGCAATTTAGCAATGTAATTAATCAATCAAACAAGACCAGGGCTATGTGGAAACAGACAACATTATTAGAGGCTTCATTCTTCTCAATCTAGCCAAAGCAAGCTCATACCACAGATGCACACAGAAAAACCCTACTCTGTGCGGCACAATCTCAAAAAGGGGCAGGGGCAGCAACAATATATAATTAATTGAAAAACTATCTTATTATCTGGTGTAGTTGGGTGGGCTTCAACAATGGCAAATCAAATCAGCTGCTCTCCCCTTTAAAAGCAGCACACTCACAGACACGATGGGGTGATCCTGAGTGGAGGCTGATGGATTTGTCTGGGAGATGCAGAAGTACAAATACAATATAAATATACAGCAGTCCAAATAGGCTTTCAAGACCAGATGATGTTCCTCTTTGAGTAGAATTAACGTACATTTCAGGATACATTAAAATCCCGACCACTGTATATAACCAGAGAAGATGATCTAATGTCACAGTGTAGTGGACAATGCTGTCTGTGCATTTAGGCAACAATACTAAAGTACAATAAATTATGTAATATGTATGCAGCTTAATAAAAGTGCTGCATCTATTCATTTTTTTCTTACTTTTCAAGTAAAGTGAAAACTCCCAATTTACTTTGATAATCCATAAAACGATTCTGGTTGAATATAACACAATCATATTCAACCAAACTTTGTAGTGCAGCGCACCATGTTGTGTGTCACAGTGATGGTCAATTACATCTATTTCCCCCTATTTATACTCTGTGTGCTCAGTCTGCAGGCTGATAACTCTTAGCATCAGCCTTCAGGACAGACAATGTCATCCTCTTCCTTGAAGTATGCCTGGTTCATTTTTAAACAGAAGTGTTTTCTTGTTTTTTTTAAGCATATCTGCTGTTTGGTAATGTGGTTAGTCTGCCCTGCTTAACTGTACTGTTTATTTTTACTTTGTGGAGTGCCTGTTTGGCAGTGCCACCATTAAAAATACTGAAATAGCATTTCCATATACCCCATCTGGTCTTTGCACTTAAGCACGCCTCAAGCATTGTGACACTATTGTAAATTAAGAAATGCTTCAGAAAAGCTTCCAGAAGAAGGATATACAAAGTTATAATGGATATGGTCTTTTTGTAAAAAGATACTGAGGACAGTTAGGAATGTCTAGTCCTGAGGAAGAAGGTCTGTGAGGTGGCGTGCACAGAGAAAATTTAAAAATCCTCTCTTTTCTTTATTTATCCTGTTAAGAATTTTGTAACTTTGTTTGCAACTAAAACTAAAGTCATAAATAACACTGAATGCTTGACTCACTCTGCTTAGAGGGATATGTGTGTGTATATGTCTGTGTGTGTGCATACATTCCCTCTTGCCCATATATGTGTAATACATTGCCTTTGCACAAGTGAAGGAAACTATGAACCTCCCCACCCCCCCTGCCTAACAGTCTAGTATCAAACATCACTCCTTAACCAGCTCATTGACCCCTCAGAGCTCTGCTGAGCTGTTCACTGCTAAGATCGCTCGGTCTCCCTCAGGGCACGTTGGCCCAATGCACTACTAATGAGAAGAATTCACTCATTTGGCTTAAGATCCACATGGGTGAAGGATAGAGGTGTCGGTTGGGAAGAAGAAAGAGATAGAGGGAGAAAGGGATGAATTAAAAAGAGGAACTACCCCCAAAAAAGTTAGATTTAGAAAGAGATGGAGACAGTATGAGAGAGGAGTGTTTGTTTGGAAACAAAGTATGGGAGGCAGGGAAAAGACGGAGGGGGGAGCAGCGACCTGGGTGAGACAGTGGTTAAATTAGGGAGGTGATTATAGCACTAATTACAGGCTGAGCCGCTTCATTGATAAGGTCCCAGCCTACACCTGACACCGCTTACTGCCCGACTCTCTGTAATGTTGGAAATACTCAAATGTACACACATACGAAAAGGGTAGGATCTAGAAATGGGGAGAATACATCATGGCATCCATAAAAGGCGTTGTAGTGACAGGGTTCTAAGCCATCTTCTTGTCCATACTGTCCTTGTTTAATCAACATACAGCTCCAGATCCCAGCTATAAATGCACACGTCACATACTGTACATGCAAAACAAACAAACAAAATAAATCATATACAATGCTATAACCTCCCTAGTGCATCAGATTTCCTGCTTAAATCATGCATGTTCAGTCATTTGTTGTGAGATTTACACAGAGGCAATGTTTTCACTTGCAAAATGATAGTATATGCTCGCTAAGACGGAACTCCTCGTCATCCCTTCTTCTCCATCCACCTCCCATGACCTCTCCTTCACCCTGGACTCCACGACCGTCGTTCCATCGCCCTCAGCCAGGAATTTTGGGGTCATCATTGACAACAAGCTCACCCTCTCCGACCACATTGCTGCAGTCTCCCGATCCTGTAGATTCACCCTCTACAACATTCGGAAGATCAGGAGATACCTGTCGGAACACTCGACCCAGCTGCTGGTCCAGGCTCTTTTCCTCTGCAAGCTGGACTACTGCAACTCGCTACTGGCCGGTCTCCCAGCCTGTGCAATCCGTCCCTTCCAGAAGATCCAGAACGCAGCAGCACGTCTGATCTTCAACGCACCGAGGTTCACCCACGTCACCCCTCTCTTCATCTCCCTTCACTGGCTACCCATCGCTGCTCATATCAAATTCAAGACCCTGGTACTGGCCTTCCAAGCGGTGAACAGGACAGCACCAACCTACATCCAGACCATCCTCCAGCCTTACACCCCCGCACGCCAACTACGGTCCGCCTCACAGAACCACCTGGCGATTCGAT